>BCLH01001547.1:54695-80345 GCA_001602315.1 Zoysia pacifica | reverse complement strand
TCGCCGCCTTCGGGCGCGCCCACGGCCGGGCGTGTCCTAAGCGAGACGGTCCTCGGCAAACTGCCCGAGGTTGTCGGAGCATCGTGCTCCGCCGATCCGAGCGGTGATGCCGGGGCCGCCGTTGAGGCGCATGATCCGGGGGCGCCGACCGCCGCCTGGGAGGTCCCTGGGCGAGGGCCCCTCCCACTCGAGGGGGCGATCGATGGCTTCGGCTATCTGATGGATCGGGTGGGAGGTGCCCGAGCCCTTAACATGCGGTTGGTCGCCGGCCTTCGCCAGCTGTTGGGGGTCGCTGAGGAGGTCGGCGCCATCTATGATGAAGACCACCTCGTCGAGTGCCGGGTAGGCTCGGGTCCGGTTGTTTCGTTTTTATTTTTTCGATTTTCGGGCTGATAACTTTTTGTAGGATAACTTGTACGCGGTCCTTGGTCGGCCACCGCGCGGGTTCGTCGCCCAAGCCGAGGTCGACGGCCTCAAGGAAGAGCTGGCGAAAGCGCGGGCCGAGTCGGGGGAGGCTGCGGCTGACTTGAAGTCGCAGCTCCTCGACGCGCGGGAGTCGGCCCATGTCGCCCTTGAGGAGGCGAACAAGGCGCGTGCCGAGGTGGCGGCGTCCGAGGCGCAGGCAACTCGGACCGCGGCGGCCCTTGAGCAGGCCAACCTCACGGTTACCGGTAAGGCGTTGCGGTTTTCCCCGACGTTTGGGTCGGATCCTGACTCACCCTTTTGTAGGTCTTCGTCGTCAAGTGGCGGAGCACGAGACCGAGATGCGGCGGCTCGGGCTTCTCCACCAACATGCCGAGGGGGCCCGCTCGACCCTGGAGTTCACGCTGCGCATGACGAAGGACGAGCGCGACCGTGCCTTCGAGCAGGTCGACCTCCTGAAGTCGGAGCGGGTGGTGCTCCAGTCCGAGGCCGAGCAGGCGGTGGCGGACCTTGGCGAGACGCGTGAAGAGGCCGCTAAGGTCCACGAGGAGCTCTCGGCGGCCCAAATCCAGAATGAGCGCCTGCGGAAGAGCCTCGATCGGGCAGGGCAGACCGCGGAGGCCGCCGTCAAGGAGCGAGACGGTAAGGGTTAGTCCTTTTCTGATTGCTCTGGTCACCGCCGGCCTTCTGACGTTTCGAAGTGCAGGACTGGCGGGTGAGGTTCAAACCCTGAGGTCGGCGGGTCTGAATCTTATCGGGAGGTTATACTCTGGAGCGCCAGATTCCGTCCCGACGGCGGTCATCGCGCACGCTCTAAGGCAACTCCTGGAGGTCGTCTCCAACGTCGTGATGAGGGCGCTGGAGGACGGGTCCTCGACAGCCTTGGCCCTGGTCCGCTCCCATTACCCGGATGCGGACCTCGGCAGGGTCGTTGAAGGCTTCGCGTCGGGCTACTCGGACGAGCAGATTGATGCGATCGCGGCGGAGACGCTGGAGCCGGGGGCGAAGGCCGTCGTCGAATTCAAGACGGAGGACTTCCTGCCCGAGCGATTCGGGCCGTTTCCCTATGTATAGGTCAAATATGTAAAGTGTCATTGTGTTAATAAAGTATCATTCAAACAATGTTGTTCGAGAAGAGGGAGTTTGAATGTGAATTTCCGATCCTCCTTCGCATACTGCGTCTGTTTTTCGCGCTCCCATGGCGTCAATCAAACGAATGGACTGAGTATAGCTCGTAGGGTCGGGTGCCGGACCCGATACAGCCATAGAGCGTTATCAGGTCCCGATTCGTAGTGGCTGTCATGGGAAGGCTTCGAACGAAAAATGCGCGAAGTGTCGTTTGAGGGTCACCCGCGAGTTTGGCGCGGGTCGGGGATCCGACCCCGAGGAAACAAAAAACGACGAACACAGTTAACGGAGAGCAGCGCCCTGGCGTTAAAAGTCGATAAATAACGAATCGAAAAACGCGGTCAGACGTTTCGACACTGGCTAGGGTGCAGGTAAGTAGCCCCCGAGTGCGGGGGGTGGCCGGGTCGGCCAGGGCTCGCACCCTAGAATGAAAAAGAACGGGATCACAAAAACTTAGCTGTTTTTATTAGGTGTAGAACCGTCGGAGGTTCTCGATATTCCATGCGTTCGCAAGTTCCCGACTGTCCTCGGTTGCCAACTTGTAGGCGCCGGGCCGTAGGACGTGCTTGATTACAAAGGGTCCTTCCCAATGGGGCGACAACTTGTGCTGGTCGGCCTTCGTTTGTACCCTTCTCAACACGATGTCTCCGACGTTGAACGCCCGACCTTTGACGCGTCGAGCATGCAGCCGCCGTAGGCTTTGCTGATACTTGGCGGAGCGCAGGAGAGCGACCTCGCGCGCTTCTTGCAGCTAGTCGAGGCTGTCCTGCAAAGCGGCCTGCGATCTCTCCTCATCGTAGGCTCGGACTCGCGAAGAGTCGTAGTCGAGATCGGTCGGTAGCATCGCTTCCACTGACGGGAGTTCGTTTACCCATCGTCCCGCTGCTCTTCTGACGGAGTCGTAAATTCGAGGCTTCAGGCCTTAGAGTATCATCTCGTTGGCCCGTTCGAACTGCCCATTCGTCTTAGGGTGCGCCACGGAGGCGAAGTCCAGGCGAATGTGGTATTCGTCGCAGAATTCTCGGAATTGCCGACTGGTGAATTGTGGGCCGTTGTCGGTGATTATGGAGTTCGAGACTCCGAACCGACATATGATGTTGCGGATAAACCCGACCGCTCGGGTTGAGGTGATGTTGGGCACCGGCTCGGCTTCAATCCACTTGGTGAACTTGTCGACGGCGACGAAGAGATGGGTGAAACCGCCGAGTGCTCTCTTGAATGGTCCGAGAATGTCGAGTCCCCAGACGGCGAAGGAACAGGCGATCGGGATCGTCTGGAGGTCTTGTGCCGGCAGGTGCATCTGTCGGGCATAGAACTGGCAGCCCTGACAAGCTCGAACGAGCTTTTGTGCGTCGGCCACAGCCGTCGGCCAATAAAAACCTTGTCGAAAGGCCTTGCCGACGAGGGTTCTAGGTCCGACGTGATGACCGCAAATGTCTGAGTGGATATCGTTGAGCAGGTGCATGCCCTGCTCCGGAGGGATGCAGCGCTGCAATATACCACTCAGGCTTCGCTTGTAGAGCTCGTCGTCCGAGATGACGTACGCCTTGGCTTGCCGCATGACCTTTCGGGCTCCTTCGAGGTCGGCCGGGAGAGTGCCATCTTGCAGGTAGGCGAAGATGTCGCGAGACCAATCGGGGGCGACTGCCATGATCTCTGCTCCTGGTCCGAGGGTCGGCTCGTCGCCCGGACCTTCGACGAGTGGTTCCTCCGTGATTCTGACGGAAGGCTTGGTGAGCACTTCGAAGAAGACGCCGTCGGGGACCGTCTGGCGTTTCGAGCCCATCTTGGCGAGGGCATCCGCGGCTTCGTTGTCCCGACGCAAAATGTGATGGAGTTCGAGTCCGTTAAACTTGTCCTCAAATTTGCGAACTTCTTGGCAGTAGGCTTGCATCTTCGGGTCTCGGCAGCTGGCAGCCTTCATGACTTGGTTGACGACCAGCTCAGAGTCGCCTTTGACGTAGAGGTGTTGAACGCCGAGGGTGGTGGCCATTCGCAGGCCGTGGAGGAGCGCCTCGTATTCGGCCGTGTTGTTGGAGGCTCGGAACTGCAGCTGCAGCACGTATCGGAACCTGTCTCCCTTCGGGGAGATTAGGATGACCCCAGCTCCCGCGCCTTTGAGCATGCAGGAGCCGTCGAAGTACATGGTCCAGCATTCGACAGCGTCGGAGGCTGACGGCTCTTGAGCTTCGGTCCATTCGGCGATGAAGTCGGCCAGGACCTGGGACTTGATGGCCTGCTGTGAGGTAAAAGCGACGTCGAGCCCCAGGAGTTCTATGGCTCACGTGGCGAGGGGTCCGACTGCGTCCTTGGCACCGACAATTTCTCCGAGGGGGAAGCCGGTGACGACGTGGACGGGATGGCTCGTGAAGTAGTGGCGCAGCTTGCGGCTCGTGATGAGGACAGCGTAGATCAGCTTCTCCACCTGGGTGTACTAAGTCTTGGCGTCGGCCAATACCTCGCTGACGAAGTAGACAGGCCGTTGGACAGTCAGAGCCCGACCCTCCTCGCTTCGCTCGACGACGAGGACGGTGCTGACGACTTTCGAAGTCGCCGCGAGGTAGAGCAGAAGGGCTTCTGCTTGGGTCGGGGACGTAAGCACCGGCGGCGATGAAAGCAGGGTCTTGAGCTGGTCGAAGGCCTCTTGGGCCTCGGCGGTCCAGGTGAATCACTTTGCTTTTCGCAGCAGTCGATAGAAAGGCATCGCTTTCTCGCCAAGTCTTGAGATGAAGCGGCTGAGGGCCGCCAAGCATCCGGTCAGCTTCTGGATGCCTTTTACGTTGCCGATTGGCCCGAGTTTGAGGATCGCTGAGATCTTCTCGGGGTTCGCTTCGATTCCCTGCTCTGAGATGACGAAGCCGAGCAGCTTGCCCGAGGGTACCCCGAAAACGCATTTTTCGGGATTCAGCTTGATCCGGTAGCGTCGGAGGTTGGCGAATGCCTCTTCCAGGTCCTGGATGAGGTCGGAGGTCCGTCAGGTCTTGATGACGATGTCATCGACGTAGACCTCCAGATTTCGACCCAGCTGGTCGTGGAAGCACTTCTGCATGCAGCGCTGATATGTGGCTCCTGCGTTCTTGAGCCCGAACGGCATGGTGATGTAGCAGAAGGATCCGAAGGGCGTGATGAAGGATGTAGCCGGCCGGTCGGACTCGCGCATAGAGATCTGGTGATACCCCGAATAGGCGTCGAGGAAGCTCAGGGTTTCGCACCCGGCGGTCGAGTCCACCACCTGATCGATGCGCGGGAGTGAGAAGGATACCTTCGGGTAGGCCTTGTTGAGACTTGTGTAGTCAACGCACATCCTCCATTGCCCGGTTTTCTTTCTCACCATTACAGGGTTGGCTAACCACTCGGGGTGGTAAACCTCTTGAATGAACTTAGCCTCCAAGAGCTTTGTCAATTCTTCCCCGATGGCCCGGCGCTTCTCGTCGTCGAAACGCCGGAGTCGCTGCTTTACGGGCCGAGAGCCCGTGATGATGCCGAGGGAGTGCTCGGCGACTTCTCTCGGGATGCCGGGCATGTCCGACGATGCCCAGGCGCAGACGTTCCGATTTCAGACGAGGAAGTCGACGAGCGCGCTTCTCTATTCGCCGAAGAGCGTTGTCCCGATCCTGGCCTTCTTGGAGGGGTCGGCGGGGTCGAGAGTGACCTCCTTGGAGTCGTCGGCGGGCTTGAAAGATGATGACGACTCGGGTTTGGAGTGGAGCGCTGGGCCCGCCCCCTCCGTCTTGCGAATCGCGTCTAGCCGGGCCGGGCCCGATTCGGCGGCGGCTAGCTCGAAGCTATCCTGCTCACAAGCCAGGGCATGTTGGAAGCGCGAGGAGACCGTGATGATGCCCTTCGGCCCGGACAACTTCAGCTTCAGATAAACGTAGTTGGGGACGGCCATGAACTTCGCGTAACATGGCCGACCCAGAATGGCGTGGTAGGCGCCGGTGAATTCCACCACTTCGAAGGTGAGCGACTCGGTCCGAAAATTGCTCCGGTCACCGAATGTGACTGGGAGCGTGACTTGGCCGAGGGGCGTCGTGTAGCCCCCGGGGACGACTCCGTGAAACGGAGTGTGAGTCGGACGGAGGTCGGCCTCTGTCAGCCTCATTGCCCGGAATGCATCGGCATAGAGGATGTTGAGGGCGCTTCCTCCGTCCATGAACACCTTTGACAGGCGCACGGAGCCGACGATGGGATCGAGCACCAACGGGAGGCGCCCGGGCTGTGGGACGTGGTCCGGGTGGTCGGCCCGATCGAATGTGATCGGGGCCTCGGACCACTTGAGGTAGCGGGGGGCCGCGGGGTTGACAGTGTTGACCTCGCGCCATGTCCTCTTCTGGCGGCTGCAGGATTCGCAGTAGGCCGCAGGGCCGCCAAAGATCATGAGACAGTCCTCCGGCTCGGGGAAAGCCGTTTCCTCGTCTTCCCTGGCGCCCTTGGCCTAAGGGTTAGTCTTGGCTGCCGAGAAGCCAGCCTGGGGCTCGCTCCTGAAGAACCTCCTTGCCAGGTGGCAATTCCGGAGGGTGTGCTTGACCGGCATAGAATAGTTGGGGCAGGGTCGGTCGAGCATCTTGTCGAAGTGGCCGTCATGGTTAGCCGGTTTCTTGGTCGGGGGTCGGGCCAGGTGGTCTGCGGCGGCCACTAAGTCGTCATCGTGGCACCGACCTTTGCCCTTGCGGCTCGAGCTGCTGTCACCCCGCTCGTTGCGGCGGTTCGTGGACCAGTCGAGGGGTTGATCTCTCCGACGGTCATTCCTCGACCTTTCGTCCTTCGCTCGACCTCGGTCGAAGTTGGTCTGCACGGCCTCTTCTCTGGTGGCGAAGGTAGTGGCGATGTCGAGGAGGTCTCGGGCGGTCCGAGGGTTCCTCCGGCCCAACTTGTGGACGAGCGCCTTGGACGCCGTGCCACAGGTAAAGGCGTTGATTACGTCGGCGTCGCTAACGCTGGGGAGCTCGTTGCGCTTTCGTGAAAAGCGCTGGATGTATTCTCGGAGCGACTCGCCGGACCCCTGCTTACAATTCTTGAGGTCCCAAGAGTTACCTGGACGCGTGTAAGTCCCTTGGAAGTTGCCGACGAAGACTTGGCGCAAGTCGCTCCAGTCTTGGACGCAGCCCTCGGGGAGGTGTTCGAGCCATCCTCGGGCGGAGTCGGTAAGGAAGAGAGGCAAGTACTGGAGCGACCTGCAGCCAGTGGACGGGGTTTGTTTCCCCGTTGTAGCGGCCGATAATGGTCGGGGCGCGAAACCTCTGCGAGAATTTCGCGTGCCGGATGAGCGATCCGAACGCTCTGGGTCCGACCCCCTCAGGGCTCGGGCTTCTGGAGTCGAGGGAGCCGCGTCGGTAGTAGCGGTCGCGGGAGCGTCTCCGGCGGGATTCGTCGCGGAGCTCGCTCCTCGCTTGGCGCCTGGCGTCGATGGTGCTGCGGACGTCGAGGTTGGGGCCGAAGCGGGGAGGACTGACCTCGCATGGTGTCGAGGGTGCTGTTCCTCGACTGGGCTGTCGCGCGTCGAGCTCCGTCGGTCCTGGGACTGACGGTTGCTTTTCGTCTCCGACTGCTGGGGTCGGAGAGACGCTTCTGGTCGCTGAAGCGCGCTGCCGAGGTAGAAGCGTACGCGGTCGTACACTTCTCTTAGTGCCGGGTCCTTGGGGGCAGCGGTCTCGTTGAGGATGCACGCTGCCGCCGTGAGGTTCTCGAGCGGGGTGTCGAAGGTTGGCGGCCCTCCAACTGCGAGCTGCTGGTAGGTGGATCGCCCCCGGGCTCGCGCCGTGTCGCTGGGCCCGGCTGGAGCCTTGCCCCTAGGCTCGGGGCTGTCAGTGCATCCTGGGGGCGGCTAAGCTTGGCCGGCGACGTCCACTGGAGGGCGCAGAGACAGGTTGCACCCGGCGGCGTGATGCCGGGAGTCGTCGGTTCCGCGCTCTTCGGGGCGTGGAGAGTGAAGCACTCCCTCGACGGGTCGTGCCCCAAAATAAGATGGCTCCGGGGCCACCAGCGAGGGCGCCTTCCACGCGGAGCCTAGAGGCAGAGCTTGCCGCCTTCGTCCGCGACGAAGTCCAGGCTCTCGAAACGGAAAGTCTGCCCAGAGGCGAAAGCGGGGGCTTGCCACGACCGATCGTCTCTAGAGACAGCGACCGTGAAGTCCTCGAAGCGGAGGTGGGAGACCGAAATATCCCCTACAACGAAGTATGAGGCCATCGAAAAACCGAAACGAGAGCACATCAAAAGAGATGCCTGCCCTTTCCTGACGCGCCAACTGTCGGCGTTCTGACCACCGGCACAGTAAATATACGATCGTGAGGGATGGTATACCTTCGGATTCGATATGGCCTAATATGAGGTAGACTCAAGGGGATTTTTTGCCTGGTTCGAGCCACCTGAGTGATGTAATACTCTACGTCTAAGGAGCGGATTATCTCAAGGATAACGTTACAAGACGGGGGCCTCTCTTCGCGGGAGGATCTAAAGTGTGAAAAAATCGGAGGTGCTTGCTGTGGTGTTCCACTGACTTCTCTATTGCTTCCCGGACTTCCTTTTATATAGGGAGAGCCCTGAGGTTATATGCAATAGGCCCTACGCGATCCTGTCGTCTCGCCGACAGGTGGACCCTTCCGTCGTTGTCGACATCATTTTATTTCGTTCAGACGTGGTCATGACCCGTCGCGTCGGGCACGTCGGCGGGTACCGTAATATCCGTCCGGCGCTACTGTGCTAGCTACAGTGTTGTCCCATCGTGTCTGGCAGTCGTCGCAGCTTTCTGCTGAAGTGTCGCCGTGGTGAATCTCGTCCTGTCTTGTCGGGACGGATGACAGCTGGTCTTTAGAGTAAATGTAGCATAACGCGGTACCTACTCTCTGGGGGTCGCTCCTGAGGATTGATCCTTGGAGCCCGGGGTCTTCGCGTCTCTGCGCGGCCATGATATGTCCGTCGTAGGTCGTCGCGGAGGGGTCGGAGCCCGTGTCATCCGACCCCCGACTTTCTCTCGTTGGAGCGATCTGTTGGGTACCCGAAGTACGTGATCTCGATAAATAGTATACTAAGTATATATAGATATTAAAATTTAGAGCCGTAAGCCGTCGCCGTGGCTCTGAGCCGGCACTGGGAGAACCTTGACGCGATCCGCTCGAACCAGGCAGGAGCTGAGTCACAGCTCCTGATCTCGTAGTTCCCATCCACGCCATCCATCTCTCCGTATCCGGCGGCCACCGGGCAACGACTCTCCGCCCCTTCCAATCATCTTCCTCAGGCGTATTAAACCGGCGCGTCGCCATTAGACTAAGCACATGTCGCAGAACAAACACAACAGATAAGTAAGCGCGACCGCAGGCTGCGTGATTCCGTCCAGCTCTCAGCCAACGCGACACGCCTACCGCCTCGCCATTTATAAACCTTCCTCTCTCTCTATCTCTCTTCGGAGGTATTGGTATACCATTTCCACTAAACCGACCGGTTCTGTAGGCTTTTAGTTACTGCGAACAATGGCTAATCATCCGAGAGAGGTGGTGACGGCAGCCGCGCCGTCGCCGCCGGGCTGCTCCACATCGGAGTTTTTCATGCCGCCGCCGCCGTCGCCGTCCGACGGGGAGCTGCTGCGGTCGCTGCACCGGCTGGCGCGGGACCTGTCCGCCGTCGCCGAGACGTCGGCGCCGTTCTTGCGCGCCGCGCTCGCGTCCATCTCACGGCGGTCCAAGCTCCTGGCCGCCGCGTTCGACGACCTGGCCATGTGCGTCTCGGCCGGGGACCTGCCGCGGTCCGCGTCGCTGTGCCTCCGCGAGGTGCTCCTCGTGCTTCAGCGGTTCAAGGCGGTGGCCGCCGACTGCGCGGCGCGGAGCCGGATGCGGCTGCTGCTCCAGTCCGACGAGATCGAGGAGGAGGTGCGCGAGCTGCACCAGGACCTCGCCACGATGCTCGACCTTCTGCCCGTCGTCGAGCTGGGCCTCGCCGAGGACGTCACGGACCTCCTGGCCCTCGCGTCGCGCCAGTGCCGGCGGTTCGCCCCGGCCGCCGTGGCGGAGCAGGCGCTCAAGGCGAGGGTGCTGACTTTGATACAGGGAATTGAGCGGGAGATCGTGCCAGAGCGGGAGAGGCTGGAGGAGATCCTGCAGGAGGTGGGCGTCAACGACCCAGCGAGCTGCAGCGACGAGATCGAGAGCCTGGAGCGGGAGATTGGCGAGCGCTCCTCGGAGAGATGGACGGCCGCCATGATCGCGCTCGTCGGTCTGCTCCGGTACGCCAAGTGCGTCCTGTTCAGCGCCACGCCGCGACCTTCAGGTTCGAAGCCTGACCCTGAGGTCGACGAAGACGGCGAGCCGCCGGCGTCACCGCCAGACTTTCGCTGCCCCATCTCTCTCGATCTTATGCGCGACCCCGTTGTCGTCGCCAGCGGCCAGACTTACGACCGCGAATCCATCGGCCGGTGGTTCGACACCGGCAAGTCAACGTGCCCCAAGACAGGCCAGGTCCTCCTCGCCAATTTGGAGCTCGTTCCGAACAAGGCCCTCAAGAACCTCATCGCCAAGTGGTGCCAGGAGAACGGCGTCACCATGGAAGGCGGCGAGGCCAGCAAGAGCGAGCCGGTCCAGGCAGTGGCCCCGAACAAGGCGGCGCAGGAGGCGACTCGCATGACGGCGTCCTTCCTTGTGAAGAAGCTGACCGTCTCCTTCTCCCCTGACGCGGCCAATCGCGTCGTCCACGAGATTCGGCTGCTCTCCAAGTTGGGCTCGGACAGCCGGTCGTTCGTCGGTGAGGCCGGAGCCGTGCCCTTGCTGGTGCCCCTGCTCTACTCCGAGGACGGCGGGCTCCAGCTGAACGCCGTCACGGCGCTGCTCAACCTTTCGATTCTCGAGGCCAACAAGAAGCGCATCATGCACGCCGACGGCGCCGTGGAGGCGCTCCGCCACATCATGAGCTCCGGCTCCACGTGGCGCGCCAAGGAAAATGCGGCGGCCACCGTGCTGAGCCTGGCGTCGGTCCATAGCTACCGCCGCCGGCTCGGCCGGAACGTGTCCATCGTGGAGAAACTAGTGGATCTCGTGCGCACCGGCCCGACGACCACCAAGAAGGACGCTTTGGCAGCGCTGCTGGCACTCGCCGGTGAGAGGGAGAACATCGCGAAGCTCGTGGACGCCGGCGTCGCCGAGGCGGCCTTGTCCGCGATCAGCGAGGAGGAGACAGCCGCCGCTGTGCTCGCCGCGTTGGCGAAGCGCGGGGGCGCGGAGGCGATCGTGAGCATCGACGGCGCCGTGGCGCGCCTGGTGGCCGGGATGAGGCGCGGCACGGAGTGGGCCCGGGAGAACGCGACGGCCGCGCTGCTGCTCCTGTGCCGGCGCCTGGGCGCGCGGGCGGTCACGCAGGTCATGAGCGTGGCCGGGGTGGAGTGGGCCATCTGGGAGCTGATGGGCACCGGTACGGACCGCGCGCGCCGCAAGGCCGCGTCGCTCGGCAGGATTTGCCGCCGGTGGGCCGCCGCCTCGGCTGCCGACGGCGAGCGCGGCAACGGGTGCCCCGCCGCCAGCGTGGTGCTCCCGGCGATGATGGCGTCGTAAACAAAAAAAAAATCCAATCTTTTCTTCTTGTTGTACAAAATTTTACGATTCTTTTGATCAGAGAGAGATAATGGTGAGTGGTTGATCAACTTTGCATACGGGAGCTCTAGAACAATGTCCTACCTCGTTCCATTTCGACCAGCATTATTTTCGCGTTTCATCGCCTCGGAAAGAAAGCTACTCCGTACGGCATTTGTTCCGATCTGCCAGCTGACGGGTCCATCTCCGCCGCTCCATGACCATCCAAAAATGGTTAACCGAAGCACGCGAAGCGACCGCGCTGCATTGGCGCTTTGTGGTTATCATATCATCTTGCGGTGGTTGACGGGGGGCCCTGCTTCGCTTCTCGCGTGATCGCGATGATCGATCGGGACCAGCCGCCTAAATTAGCGCCACCCTTTTTCTTCCCAGGGCACTAGGCTGGCCAGACGGCCCAGACCACGGTCCGGCGAGGACAGCAACCAGAAAAAGCGACGGGCTTTTGCACTGCGCGGTATACCCGTACCGCGGCTACGGCGCAGGTGCAGCCGTGCGGCGGCGACGTGATGCAAGCAAGCCGCCGCCGGTTGCCGACCAGCCCACCGGGTATTTTCGTGGATAAACGATTGCGGCATGCCGAATTTGGCCTGCGTGCTTCCGATCGAGCAATCTGAGAGATGGTCCTCCGCCTTCCGAGCGTATCTTAATGAGGAAGAAGCACAGGCAACCTTGCTTCTTCCTGGTGAAAGCTGCGAGGATGGTGTTCTCTGTCATGCTCTGATGCTGCACGGAGATGAGGTACTTTTCTGGTCGGTGTGGCACTTTTCTGGCTGTCCCTTTGCGTCCGTAACAGAGGTGACTAATCAGCAGATCTATTTGTTGACAACAATACAACAATAAGGTACAGACTCTACCCGTTGAATCACTGAGCATATCACCATTTTTTTTTCTGAACGAAATCGACTTAGAACTTGTTTGAACCATTCTGAAACACGGCAATACGCAACATGTTGACACATGCAAATTGTTAAGGTTATCTGATTATCTCACCGGAGAGATCAAGGGGTAGACCAAGCTGAATAAATACAAATGGAGTAGGTTCTTGTAGAAAACTTGTGTATCTTGAATCAATAACATTGTAGTAAGACATTGGATTTATCATTTTTCAGAGGGTGTCAGGACCTCTTCCTTTTACTTGGAAGAGGAGAAACAAGCAAAAAAAAAATTTCTTTTTAAAAAACATCGCAAGGACTCTAAACAAGCGAATTCACATCAACATTTCCAACTGACATATGGTACGGCGCGTGAGAGTAATATGGTGGGATCAAGCGTGTCTGATGACCCACCCTCGCAATTCCGTCACTCACATGTGGGTCCCAATTATGTATGGACTTACAGGTCGAAGGTGGAACTGCGAGCGATACAACAGAGTAAATTGTTCCAATCTAGTGCGACTTGGTATCGCGTTGAGAATATATTGAAAATCAGTGGTAAGAACGGAACCAGGCGAGGAGAATAGGAAATGAGAAATAAGTGGAATCATACCCACATCCATTGTTCCTGTCCGCCATATAATTCCGTAAAGGTACCTATCTCGTTTTGTCAGAAACGAGAAGAAATGCAAAAGAATGGTGTGAGACATCAGACCTGTGCCGCTCGCTGTGCACATCTCATACTATTCCACTTGGAATTGCAATTCGGTCTTCATCACTCTTTTTTTTTTTTTTTTTTTTTGACTTGTCCGCGAACCAGCGAAATAAAAAAGCGTGCGCATAACATGTCGGTTTTCCAGCCGCAAAGCGGAAGGCGGCGTGGCCGAATGCGGCGCGGCGGCGGCAGCGGGGCCACTCAAACCCGTGCGCGTCCACAGAGTGCCGAGGCCCTTCGGTTGAAAACTTGAAACCTTGCTCCTCGCCTTCGTCATCACTTGGGTCGCCTTCGTGCTCCCCGCGATGGTCATCCGGATCGGCGCGCTGGCGTCTTTTGATGGAGCGAAGCGAGCCGTTTAGCCGGAGCCACCGTGTTGCAGCGATTTTTGCATCGTGACGTGCTGAAGTCACAAGATCGTGATGCGCGGTTTCTAGCTCTTGACAGTAAAAAAAAAAATTACTACTTCGCAGAGATAGAAGAGTGTTAGTGACTCTGAAGATAAGTATATTGGAGACGTCAAACAAAGGGGCCGACGTCTATAGACGTGACTTCGACGTGCCGAGCCAAGTTGATAGCGTTCTAATATATTCTTTCGCTACCCCTTTCTTCGTCCGTCCCGCCCGGTCCAATCCTTATCGATTTATCCACTTGTAGGATTCTGCGATTGTACAAACTGAATAAGCCAAAGACAAAAGTGATCGCAGTCCCCAGAGGGGGTGTCTCCATGTCGATTGTTTATTGCTAATGATCTCGGATTTGTCAAATTGCATCGCTTTCAGAGAACACCGCGGTGAACATCACCGTCTTATCCTCTTAAGGATCAATCAGTCCGGGTGTCTGCTCCATCCATTCAGGAGTGCTGCTTCTCCTGGTGCAGTTGTATAGTTACAGAGTGTTAAGTATAATAAGTGAATTGCTCATTTTTTCTCATCAGCTTAAACTTTTTTGGTCAATTGATTGATGCATGTAATTTAATACAAAGAACTGTGGTTTGAGGAATCTTCATGTAGATTATCATCTGATGGTAATTGACCAAGGAGTGAGTGAGGTTTGTCGGCTTTAAGTGCATCCAGCATGTTACTCAGGATAAAACATCACCAGGGAGGTTTTTTTTTCCCTGTTCCTTCTCTTGTTTCCATCTGTCAATCTGACCTTTGGTCTTAGATGGTGCATGCATCAGTTGATTGACAGCAAATCAAGGAGACTTCGAGATAAATTACAGTAAAGAATTGTCAAAAAAAAAAATAATGCGCAGTGGAGCAACAAATCGGGTGCACGTTATGTTATCAGAGACATTAGAAATTACATGGAAATTAATTGACACCCATGAAAAAATATAAAAAAAAAGCGGTGACAATTAAATTGGATCATATTCACATCCTTATGATAAAATCCAAAGAAAATTAGTTGCGGTCTAAAAAAAAGGCAATTTGTCTGCCAAAACGGGCCACACGCACGCACGGCCCGGCCTCACACCAACGCGATCGTCTCGGTCCGCTACGCGAGAACGCCGGCCCGGCACAGCGAATACAGAACATTGTCGCCGAGAGCCGATGCAATACAATCACAAAGCAAAGTTCGTTCCTCGAAGCGGAATAATAATATACTCCTTCACGGTAGCTTTTGTTATGCTTTTGCCTAACCGACGGTGAATTGGGGCTTCCTGTGTTCAGCTTTCAGCGATGACTGCCATCACACACAAGGATGGGCAAAATGCAGTGTCGTAACAATATTAATTTCAGAGCCTAACCACGAGTTGCTTAAAAAAATACAATACGCGAGCATTTACACATGGACAAGGCAAAGATATGCATCAACGCTTTCGTCTCAAATACTACTACTAGGAGCCAGTGCGGTGTACAACAACGGACCTTTATTTTATTTCCACTTGAAAGTTTGGACATCTTTTGCTTTGGGATTTAATTTCAAGAACCAGATTTGGATTGCACGTGCAAGGCTGCCTGACTGTGATCATCCTGTGAAGTCCACGATCTCTAGACCAAGCTCATAGGGGTGACGAGCAAATTGTGAGTCGTCCAAGGACTATTAACTAACGATTCGCCACGGATCCCAAAAAAAGATATGATAGCTCAGGGTATTAACTTGATGTAAAGAATTGTGCTGCTATATAAAATATGAAAATACATTGAGATTTGTTCTGATTCTTAGGATTCATGTATTTGTTCGTGCTCTACTTGAATCCATGGAAAACATTCAGCTGGGAATCTGCATATGCTCATTACATACCGTTCCATATGGAAAACTGAACACATCATTATGAGTAACACTGCGACTATCCATATGGTATAACATGATTAAAAGAAGAGCAATCTCCTCTCTTTGTCCATGATAGAAGTTTATCTGGCGAAGAGTTTGGCGAAGAAGTTTGTTGGCTTTGGGCTTTCCAAGCATGCCACATGGGCATATCTTCCAAATTTGTCAACCTGCCTAGGCTGCCCCCTTGTGTCTTTCTTGCAGATTTTGCAGGTCTTGTCCACCCAACCTTCCTCCACGTATTCTCCATCAACTGCATTCACGACCAAGTTAATGAATCAGTATCCGGTGACATTGTTTTTATTCTTTTTCCTCATTTTAAAGAATACTATATTGTAGTAAGTGTTTGTGGGAGATGGTATATTCTGAGTAACTACTATATGCACGTTGTGAACAAATTCATGACATGCTTCAATGCTTGACCTGCTACACCAGCAGCTATATTGTCCTGCAGGACTCTGTAATTTCAAATGAGTACACATTACTCGGGATCGTTCATTTGACATTTTGTAATCGTAACAAGAAAATGCACATATCAGGTACCTTCAACATATGATTTGAAGAAATCCTTGTAAGTGCCACCAATCTTCCTCCGAAGCGCTCCATACTTCATTGCAAGACCAACCATAAGTTTATAAACATAGGAGAAAAGGTTCAGGTTTCAGGGTTTTTTAAGGAACAGATTACTAAAAAATGTTGTTATTCGTCAGAGCCTCAGAGGCGACACACCTGTTCCCTTGTCATCCTCCCTCCACCTTTGGTGGACTCCCTTGCTTCGTACAGAAGCTCCATGTCCTTCTCCGATCGGATCTAAGAGAAGTCCAGCGCCTCGGTGATGCTTCCAAACAAGGACTGCTTGCTGTCCTTCTCCTCATCTGCCTTTGCGTAGGCCCTAACAGACCTTGCGCCACCACTGCTCTTCTTGAAGGATTGGATGCTTTGCTGCTGAGCTCCAAACGAGAAACTTCGGGCAGCGGGGGACAGCGGAAGCGCTCTCATGGCCATCTTCAGCTGCAAGTGGTCCTGCTCAAGTACAGACTTGATAGGCGATCCTGCTGTTTTATACTATGCCCGATAACCAGGACACACATCCGCAGCAGTTTTGTGGAGGCTGCGAGGCTACGTGGTGCGATGGAAGCCTGCTGAAACGGGAAGCGGATCGGCTGCCGTGGGGTCGCCGACAGGCGAGCCCGGCCCCACGCGGCAGCGAGCGGGCAGCACGGCAGCGGAACCCCGCGCAGAGTGAGATTCTGGCTGTGGCCCTGAGCGACGTGGGTATCACACTTCAGACAAGGAGAGGCGTTCAGCGTGGGCTCGAATTCTGTTTGTGGCCGCTGGCCAGGAAGAAGAAGAGGAATGCAGCAGCTTGGGCTGCGTGGTTGGTTGAGCTGATGTGGAAAGGAACCCCGAAAGAGATTAGATACTTATGGAGAACAGCTCATCGATGGAACTCAAGCATTAGGATGTAGTGTTGACGTATCTGAATTTTCTGAAATGGGCCATTCGTGCCTGGGCCAATTTCAGTTTACGCTCTGTATGCCCGTGGCCGGACTAACAGCTCTTTCTTCAATTTTTTTTTTCACATTTCAATGCAAATGGCCACTCCTAGGTTGTGGTAACCGCGTGCCCTGGGGGAACCAAACCACTCTTAGTCCTCAAACTCACGTACGGATGGAGGTTGAAAATGATGAACAGTAAAACACAGACACTAGCGAAGAACATCGCAGCCGTCACACGGGTTGTATTTTGGCGTTGTATTCTTACTCAATGACTCGGTACTAATGAAACTCGACGCTTACAACCAGGTTTTATAATCTCAAGACACAGCCCCCACGCAACAACTTTTCCGGTCTTCATGCTCATGAACGCCAGTCCTCTGGTAGTCCTCCTCGTGAGCACGCCACTCGTCGCAGGACTCGCCTCCACCTGGACCACGACCTTCTCCTCGCGTTGCACTCGGCTTCAGTCTCCAACAGCACCATGACTTGGCCGCAAGCTCGATCCAACTGACTCCTAATCGAGTGGACATGCACGTACATCGTCCAAACTCAACCTGACCTTGACGCGAACGCACCCACATACGCGCGGACTCAACACTCCAGCAGTAGCATCACAAGCACACACACGCTTGCTGTCATGTTTGCATACCATGACCGAACATGGCTTCACAACGCGCCGTGCCACACGCGACTCAACCTATCGCAGACGACAAACTCGAACGTGAGCACGAACACACGTGCCATCGCGCACACACACCACGCCCAAACATTGCGTGGTTTATTTTCTAACATTCTCCCCTTAAACTACAACATCGCAGCGTGTCCTGTCCTACCCTACAGGAGCGCCTGTTCTTCACCGGCGTCGCCGAACAACGCCTCTTTCTTCTTTGGCTTGGTGCAGTCTCTCGAGAAGTGGCCTCGAATGCCACAGTTGAAGCACCTGCCCTTGCTGGAGCTGCGTCGACGACACCGACTCACGCCCGACGCAACGCTGGTCCCTCCGTCATCGTCCTCTTCCTCACGGCCGCCATTACGGCCTTTCTTCTTGTCGTCGCCGTGGCGCGCATGCTTCTTCCCGTGGCGGTGGTTGCGGCGAGCCTCCCACTGCTCCTTCGTGAGTAGCAACTGCCCAACGCGCTCCGCGACCTCCTCTATGCCACTTCGATCCTCCGCCACACAGAGTCTTCGACAGACAAGTCATCCAAATCGAGCAATGTCTCAATAGACACCGCGATCTGATGGTACCTCGATGGCACGACATGTAGGAACTTCTTGACAACCCGCACCTCCTCCATTTTTTCCCCCAGCTCACTCAACTTTGCGGCAAGGGAGCTCAGGCGCATGGCGAAGTCATCGATCGATTCACCCTCTTTGAAGGCGATGAGCTCGAACTCCTTCGATAGCTTCTGCGCGTTCGCCTCTTGCACACGTTTGACGCCGTGTCGCATCTTCTTCACCGCTTCCCACGTCTCTGTAGCGCTCTTCTTCGTGGCCAAGCTGCAGTGCATGTCTGTCGGTACAGCACGAAGGATGACGGCCAATGCCCGTCGATCTTTGTTGCGCTCGACTTTGCTCGACAACACTGCATCCCAGAGTTCCATGGCCTCCAAATTCACCTGCATCACAAGCGCCCACTCATGATAATTGGTGCGCGTCAGCACCAGGAGCACCAGCGATGAATTCGACTCCTTGACGACGCGCGACCTCACTTGTCGTGCCGCTGCCGGACAGCGGAGTTGTCAACATCTCTGACTGCACAAACACCGGCTTTGATGCCAATTGTTGAAACCGAACCACTTTCAGTGGCCACACAGCTTGTATCTTAGCGTTGTATTCTTACTCAATGACTCGGTACTTATGGAACTCTACGCTTACAACCAGGTTTTATAATCTCAAAGAGACGTAGCCCCCACGCAACAACTTTCCCGGTCTTCATGCGCCCGAACGCCAGTCCTCTGGTAGTCCGCCTCGTGAGCACGCCACTCACCGCAGGACTCGTCTCCACCTGGACCACGACCTTCTCCTCGCGTTGCACTCGGCTTCAGTCTCCAACTGCACCATGACTTGGCCGCAAGCTCGATCCAACTGACTCCTAATCGAGTGGACACGCACGTACATCGTCCAAACTCAACCTAACCTTGACGCGAACGCACGCACATACGCTCGGACTCAACACTCCAGCAGCAGCATCACGAGCACACACGCTTGCTGTCATGCTTACATACCATGGCCGAATATGGCTTCATGACGTGCCGCGCCACACGTGACTCAACCTATCGCATCGCAGACGATGGACTCGAACGCGAGCACGAACAAGCGTGCTATCGCACATAGACGCCACGCCCAGACATGGCGTGGTTTATTTTTTAACAGTGCCCTGGGGGAACCTTCTTGCTTGACCCCTGACTTCGGTTAAGGGCAACAACGACAGCACATAGAGCCCCGAGCAGACTGACTTTTAATTCGGATTGTACGAGTTCAGTCTCCAATTCCCCGCGCATAATGTCTTGTTTGGATGCTGGACACCACATCGCACGTGCCATTGTTGACTCTTGCTCAATACAGATGGCGCCGCTATGCCCCGCAAATCCGTGTCAGGTAGCTAGCTTCAATCTCAATAAGTACAGAAGCCGTCAATTTTCCTTGTTTAATCAAAGAGCCGAGCATGCTGTTAACCCAGGCTGAATGATATGCTGGGTCCTCACTTGGGATATAAATTTGAGCCACACAGGCCACTGGGCATGACTGTAATATTTTTTGAATGAAATGCATAACTTTGAAGTTGAACTGAGCTGAAACAAGACAACAAGCAGCAAGTGGACCTCAGGTGCCGTAATCTCCATGATGCCTCTGCATCAGGCATAGTAAACGTCCTTGCTTTGTCCCTATCAAATTGTAGCATCAACATCATTAACGCTGAAATAATCAAGGCGCCGCACCTTTGTAAGGGGTGCCTAAAACAACTGCAGTTAGTCCATAGTAGAGACACATGATCATGAAGACTAAACATACTGTCGTGATCAAAAAAATAAAAATCTCAAACACGCACGGCAAAATATGTTATTATTCTGCCCGAAGTCAGAGATAGAATATTGGACAAGCATCTGTTAGAATGAAGGTCTAGAAGAGTTATAACCGGCACCATCAAAGCCCATATTGAAGATGGGTAACCCCGTATTTATGGACACGAGTAACCTCTAAATTTACAACAGTAGTAACCCCTGTATTATAGCCATTAATAATATTATATACCATAAACAATCACAATTGTAACTTCTCACCTTTTGGACTATAAAAGGGACACGAAGAGACCCTTAGGGGCATATGAGAACTGACCCAAAGAGCTCTCACTCACCAGAACAATTTTCATTCCCTCTCAGAAAGATATAGGGCTATTATCTTTCAGCAGGTCTAAACCAGTCTAAATCTTTATGTCTCTTTTTTGTTGGATCTTCATACTAGCAAAGCGTACTCGAATCAAATATATGCCGATCTTGACTCGTAGGTCAAGTGTCGACAAAGACACACCAGATAGAGGCGCATTGTTAAATATTCGTCAAATTTTTCATAAATCTTCAACGCGTGTGTGCGTTCATAAGAGGGCAAATCGCGTTTCACCACGCTCTACAAGAAGTTCGTCCCCATCGGCACATCACATCAAGAGTTTATGCTACATTGAACGTTTTTCGGTTGGGTCCTTTCGGACGACCAAGCAAAGGATGCTCATCGAATCACCCGAAGGGCCAAAAATATCTTTGTTCAACAAATCGCCCGAAGTCCATGCCACCACCGAACTCCATCCAGTTTGATATGACTCTCATCATTGAGCTCACCGGAAGAGTACAAGCATCTGACTCGCTGCAGCTCCTGAACATACAACAGGGAGGTTATGCTTCCTACAATTTATTTTCAATCAGAATTTTCTTATTTTATTTATCACTGTGTAACAATTTAATATATATGCTTACCGCATAATATTGTTTTTTGCATGATTCCTGACCACTTGCTGGTCATGTAACCTGTTGTGCGCTCTTCGGGAACAGGAATTCCGTCAAGCGTCAAGCGCTCGAAGACAGAAACCTTAGCCAATATTCCGGCCGATGGCAATGCTAACCACCCGAATTACACGAAGACTCTTCAACAACATTTTTGATGTTGAATATTGAGTGATTCATCACTAATATCTCGATCTATGGGCTCTCTTAGTCTTCAATGCCTAATACTGCTATTTCATCGGGAGCATCAGTTGACATCGGGACATCATTTAAAAATGCCCGATCAGCACCCAGGGGCCATCGAACAAGCTATTGACTCGTTAGCCTATTTCAGTGATGTCTCATCGGGAGTACCAACATCGGGTTTAGGGCTCATCGAGAATATTGATATTCGAGGGTTCATCGGGAATCCCCTGTTATTGAAGTGAATCGTCTCATCGGAATTTTTGCCTCTAAGGCCTCATCGGAAATATTAGCATTCAAAAGCTCGTTCGAGCAAAATAACTGATCATTCAAATAAGTTCTTATGACTGCTTTATTTATTTTATAGCATGGCTGTTTATTTTTTCTACATGTACACTGCATAAAACAAAATAAAACTTCGTGCAGCTCGAACTCATATAATTTACGCTTATCAAGCATATTTATTTTACACATATCAGTGATGTTACAGAATTTATTTTCTTAGATATTCTAGCAATTTACATGCTTATTACCAGCTAAAGAGATATTTTTAATCCTACATTCTAGCTGCATCTTTAACTAGAGTTTCTAAAATTTTTATCATTCTGAATATCACATGGAATATTATTTATCATTTTGAATCTTCAACTAAAATTTTATTGATCATTCTAGATATCTAACCGGAATATTATTAGTCATAAGATATTTATCATCATAATTTTTATCCGGATCTCATTGATTATTGTGTTATTCATCTTCACAGTGAATAGAGCACCAATGCTCTGAAGCTACAATTAATAGTGCACTAATGCATAAGAGTTGTTGTTCTCCATGCCACTAATGAGTATGGCATTCATCTCGCCTTCAATTGGTCATATTTATTTATTTATTTTATTGATTATTAGATATCTTTTTCTACCATAAAGGCCGCATTAATGCTCGATGGTTACTGTTGTTTATATGCCACAAATAGTAATGGCACTAATACGCATGACTATATCACTAATGCGTATATCATTTATCTCGGCAATTTACTCGCCATCAGCCATAGACTAAATGGCTATTCATATACAGTTATTACACTGTTTATCTGAATTTCTTTGAAACACTACTGCCGTAGATATTTTTTCACAAATTCATTAACTCTTCAATCATATCAGCAAATGTACTTACTCTCAAATTTAATTATTTTTCTAACCACCCATTAGTTGACAGGAATTACAGTACAAAGACCTTTTCAGATCACAAACGATCTTTTCAGATTACCATTCGAACTCTCTATCTTGACCGTCGAACGGTTACACAAGATATAACCCTAAAAGGCACTTACGACTATCTATCAAATGATCTTTTCAGATCACCATTCGGCCTCTTTATCTTGACCGCCAGACACAAGATACGATACTAAAAGGCACTTGTGGGTATCTGTCGCAAACGATCTTGTTAGAATACTATTCGACCTTTTTATCTTGACTGTCAGACGATTACACAACGTACGATTCTGAAAGGCACTTGCGGCCATCTCGGAGTGATTTACTCAAACAACTAATACACATAATCTATGAGCCTAATCACACCTATCTACCATGGGCACCTCACATATGACTTTAATAGTGCTGATGTTTTGTACAATGATCTTTATTGAGGTGAAAGTACTTAACAAACCCATCTGATGCGCATACAAATTTCATTTTAAACCGGGCCTGAATGAAAAATAAACACACGTTGTATCCATTTAAGATTTGATGACGTATATTGACATGAGAAAGAGCTCTGGGGCTTGATATTTTGTTATTCAATAGAATTATTACTCTACTTCAGACTGGATTCGAACTGAAAATAAACCAGCACAACATCCTTATAAAAATTCAGCGATACATATTGGCTCGAGTATACGCTCGAGGGCTTCATCTCTTCATACAATATTCGCTTCTATAAAAAGTCAAGGGCTACCATCATACATAACTGCATCTCTCAATTTTTGAAGCACCTATCAATATTTGAGTGTGATTTTACAACAATAAAAAGATCAATTTTTTATGCAGCTAGAAGGCATTATTGAGGAATTATGATTATTCTTCGGCCTCAGCAATAAGAGATGATTTTATCAGTTTAAGAAGAAGACAAGGCATTGCTTCAAATAAAAAACTAGTGATCACGTGAAGACCTTAAGACTCTATTATATTTGTCAAGATTTTTCAAGACCTTATTTCCCAGATGATTATTTCAGCAATTCAAATTGTGCACGTTCGGACTTTATGATGTACCAGAAGATATTTTATGACACCCTCCTTTTAAGAGCTTATCTTTCACTACTAGTTATATAAAATGAAAAAATCAAAGTGAACTCAAAATGACAAAGAAGAAAATGCAAATACCGCTGTTAACACCTAAAAGGACAATACTCGACGGTATAAACGTTCATGAGAAATTAAATAGGCGCACTTGCATAGGCGAATTTTTGAAGACCGAAAATAAGTTTTTGAAGACAAATTTCAAAATACAAAGATAAGTTATTGAAGACAAATTTTTTAACACTGAAGATAAATTCTTGAACACAGAAGACTCGACATTAGAAGGCAAGATCGAGGGCTTATGTCGTTACCATAAAAATAAGAATCTCGAACATGCACAGCAAAATATGTTATTATTCTGCCCGAAGTCAGAGATAAAATATCGAACAAGCATCTGTTAGGATGAAGGTCCAAAAGAGTTATAACCGGCACCATCAAAGTTCTTATTGAAGATAGGTAACCCCGCATTTATGGACACGAGCAACCTTCAAATTTATGGTGGTAGTAACCCCTGTATTATAGCCGTTAATGATATTATGTACTATAAATAACTACAATTGTAACCCGCACCCTTTGAACTATAAAAAAGACACGGAAAGAGACCTTTAAGGCATCCAAAAACTGATACAAGAAGCTCTCACTCAACAGAACATCTTTCATTCCCTTTTGGAAAGACATTTTTACTGTCTTTTTGTCATCACATATAATACACGGTACACTAGATGTAGAGTTATTATTTTTTAAAGACCTAAATCAATCTAAATATTTGTGTCTCTTTTTTATAGATCTTCGTACTAAGTAAAACGACTTTAAATCAAATATCTGCTAATCAAATACCCGTATGTCGAGCGTCGACACATACTATACTGCACTGTTATAAAGTAGAACGGGCCACATGCATGCACGGTGAGCTGGAACCCAGGAAGGGAGATGGATTGCTGAAGTTCGGAGGCTTCGGTGCGGCGTCCTTGTCACTAGGACTGGCCTGGTCTATGATTAATCCCGAGTCTACGCGGCCGTGTCCGTCTTCTCGCGGTCTCGCCTCTCTTGCGTCGGCGCGCGTCGCTCGATCACATCCCCTGTTTTCCGCTCGCTTTCATTGGCTCTGCACGTGTATCGTCACGTCGTGTCAACGGATGCGCACCGCCAGAAGGCTGGTATCAATAGCACTCCGGTATATTTTGGTGCCGGGAAGTAGTCGAGTGGTAAGTAGATCAGACGGCCGATTTTAGTGCTCTGTTAAGTACGAATTCGTGCAATCTGTCTTAGATACCAGTCGCCGCACGTTGCGACTTGTGACTTGCGACGGATACAGTCCATTCCTGGATGATGGTAGATTACGTTCTGCTGGGGTTCAGGATTGCTTCCTCGCTGAAATTTGCTGGATGCTGTCGCCGCATCCTACCCAAAAATGATTGGCACGCACACTTATGGGTTCCCAGGACCACGCTTTCGTTCGGAGCTTTCTCAAGGCGAGGCGCACGCACGCAGTGCTGCTTGTTGCTTTCCGTCACGCAGAAGCGTCGTCCGTCCGTATTCCGGTGCGTATTGCGCAGCAGGTGTTGCGTCACATTCCGCCGCCGGGGACCAAGCGCAATGAACAACAAGGCTACGGACCGGCGGACGTACTATACTGTACGCCAACGCCGGCGCCGTCCTCTCCCTCACCCACCTCCTCCTCTCGGCGTATGTATACCAGTAGTACTGTTTTTTAGACGGCCCTAATTGATGCGCTTTCTCACTCACGGATTGATGGGTGAATGATTAGGACACGCTAATCTTGTGAGGGAACGGGTCCTTAGAAACCCCATGAAGATCGGCTCCATGTATGTAGCATTTCGATCCGGCCACGGGTGAGAATGCATGCCCCGTCGTCAACGGAGGAGGGTGCCGGGGCAGAATCTTGAGGCCGCCTGCCCGCTGACCAGTGCGCGGGCAACACCGTAATCAGGAGCCCCGAAACGGAGGACACGGGGGAGCTTAAACTAATGGCGTGCTTGCCTGCCTAAGCTGCCTTCTCGCGTCGCGTGATGCGGCGCGGGCGCGAGGAGGAAGAGCGACCAGGATCTTTGCCCTGCCCCGCGTCTGCCGCGCTGTTGGCTTCATTTAACTAATCGGCCTGAGGGCATGCAGCGCCCGACAAGCCGTGAAGCCGGTGGAAATATAAATCCGCGGCGGGGTACGCGCGCGTACGTGCGTGCGTGGATGGATGCGGCGTCGGCGTCGCTTCCTATCGCCGTTGATTGCACCCGTGCGGTGGGTCGCCACCGACGGTCGTGGGGACGATCGACGTCGACGCGGGGTGGCCCGTGGCCGTGGCTCACACTTGTTTCTGTATTATGCGGATGGAGGCCTTTTTTAGGAATACAGCGCACAGCAAATCCCTCAGTTTCAGGGAGGGAGGGGAGGGGTCTGGATAACATTCAATCATCGCGATGGATTATTCTACTGCTTGGTTGCGATGTACTGATCAAAGTTTTTGAGACGTTGTTCGTGACCCATGGCTCTACTTTTACAGCATGGTCCAGTGAGTAAACCACAGCATCCAAGAAGCCTCAGACTCACAGATCGCCTTCTTTCCGAAGCCAAGCTCGCCGAGTCAAGCAGCACCCAGTGCACTGCACCTTTCGTGGCAAGCCAAGGGAACAGAGATTGCATTGCACAGCAAGAATTGACCGCCGCGGCCGCCCCC
>BCLH01001547.1:17806-45950 GCA_001602315.1 Zoysia pacifica | reverse complement strand
CTCGTGGTTGCGTCGGTTTGAAGAAACGGTGGGGCCCGTTGGGAAGGGGCTGCGACCGAGCGCTTGGATGCTTCATCACTATGGTGGCAGCTGGTTCCGATTCGATCGTGCTTCGTGCGCGGGGGAGAAGCGTTTCGAAAGGGCAGGCACGACATCGACGACTCACTTGAGACTTCCTGCCTTACTGGAACGACATGGATCCGTCAGATTTCGGTTGGGCCGCTCGCGGGCGGCACAGCGTAGGGGTGAAGTTTTTTTATAAAAAAAAAACTGCGTAGGTGTGAAGCTGAAGCGAAAGTTGCCGGCACGACTGTCCGCGCGACCCCGACGACTAACGGGAGACTCGTAGGAGAACCTAGTATTGACATAGTGGGCCCATGGGCCACTGGGCTTCCATGCCGATTTTCCAACCCATAAATGTAAATTTGGCCCATGGACTTCGCCATTTATAACCCATTTATTTATGGTAGGCTAAAAAATCATTCTAAAGAAAGAAGAAATAATCGACTCGTTTATGCCTCAGGACTGATCACTCGACCACAGATAGCAAGTTGACACTCTGACAAGTGGAGGACAAAGGACAACTTTGATTATAAAATCACAGAGATATCATATATGTATATACCGTAAACAGGCATCGTTCATGGTCCCGGACGCACACCACCCCACAAACATCTCCCACCCATGTCCATGTGGGCAGATTCGGGGGATCGAAATCAACGTGACAACAAAGGTTACACGACGCCGCCACTCTGCTCCAGTTCTACAATATCCTGGAGGATAGACAGACTGCCCTGAAGTTTCTTTAAAACCCAAGGCTACAATTTACGAAAGCAGAAAAAGGACTAAGCTTAATCCATTACATAAATTACTCCTGCCAGAGAAGGAACGGCCTAAGCGGGTGCTAACCAGCAGCCTCAGGATGGCCACAACCTCTTCTTTACTACAACGAAGAGGGGTTCCTTCAGTTCTTCGATCTCTTGCTCACACTTTAAATCCAAATGACGGGAATCCAATAGTCGCCGTGGTGATGAATGGACTGATCGATCACGGGTTTGTGGCTAGAACTGTCCGCCTTCGAAAGTCTGGCCGAACTGCCATCCTGCCGGCGCGACGTTGTTGCTGGTGACGGTGCGGCCGTCGCTGTCGGTGACCTGGAAGGAGAGGCCCTGGCCGTCGAGGAGCGAGTTGCTCTGCCAGTTCTGGCCCCAGTTGCGGGACATGGGCTGCCATCCGGTGCTGGAGCCCTTGATTGAGACGGAACGCACGTCGCCGGCGCCGGCCACGTTGGTCACCAGCACAAGGTTGAAGTAGGAGTGGCCGTTGATGGTGAACCGGATGCCGCCCTTCTTCACGCAAGGCACCCTGAAAAGAGTAGCCGTTGAAATGTGATCTGTAACTGTTCGTGACGAGAGCCAACTATAGTACTGATCGCAATCAGTAGTGTGGCGCCTAAACTATTCGCAGGCATCATCAGGTCGAGTTGCAATCGTGCATGCATGGCACACAGCACACACAGAGGCTGGGCCAAATCTGCCGGTTGGTCCACATAACATGGCCTGCCTGTCCAGGCACGGTGCGAACCGACACCCGCACGCACGGCCGCTTTACGACAACCCGACCTGTGAAAAGCAAGCCTAACGCTGATCGAGCGCGCAGCGTCGAGTCTCACCTCCGGAACGCGACGGGCACGATGCCGGCGCGGTACTGCGCGATCTGGAGGAAGGCCGGCTGGGCCATGTCGAAGTGCGGACGCGGCGGGTTGCACCAGCCGCCGTCGTCGCTGGGGAGCCCGTAGTTGGGCGGGCAGAAGTTGGTGGCCGTGACGGTGATGGTGCCCGACAGGCACCACTGCCCGTCGTTGTCGCACCGCAGCTCGTAGCAGGACCCGCACGCGGCGCCGTCGTTGAACAGCGCCGTGCTCAGCGCCGCCGTGTTCGTGCCGTACCCGCTGCTGTACAGGTTGCCGTAGCCGCAGGCCCCGCCCATCGTGCCGGACGCGTCCCCGCCGCCGTAGAACGTGGCATGCGCGCTCTGCCACCCGCCGTAGTCGCCCGCGGCGCGTCGGGCGAGGAGGAGGAAGAAGGAGGCCGAGAAGAGCGCGGTGAGCAGGGCATTCGCGGAGGCCGCCATCGCAGCACACTACTGCTGTCTCTCTAGCTAGGGTAGCTGGCTAGCTAAAGCAGCAAGGAGATGAGGAATGGAGAGTTGCGTGGCTGTGAAGGGATTGGCTTGCCCCGGTGAGGTATTTATAGGCTCAACCGTTAGACGGTGCTCGATCCCGGCAGTTGGAATCGTTGATAACTTTGTGGTACAACGGCAACGAACAGAGAAAAAAAAAAGTGGGGATCGACCGAGCTACCCGCCGACCACGATCGCTCGTGTACACAACGGCGGTTGGCACAGGCGAATCAGGCGCACATGCAAGTGCTCGTCACGCAGCGCGCGAGCAAGGGGGGACAACGACTGCTCTATCGCGCGCTTGAACGCCCACATGGCTATCGCTCTCAAGTGTGCGCGCCATGAATTTCTCCAGCGGCAAAACCAGAAAAATAGTATGAAATGTGAAGCAGATCGAAACTTGTATCAATCAGGATTCAGGGCGCTCAGTAGTCAGATGAGCGCGGTGTCCACGTTCCTGTCAGTGGCCGTGCGTTACGGCTGCATCGTGTGGGCTGTCTGCCGGGGCAGCCTGAGGGAATTCATGTATGCGCTCATCACGTCAGGACTGCGTGATCTCTACGTGCCTGGACGTATAGGGTGAGGTCAAGGATCGTCGCAACTCAACACAAATAGTTTAGTCTGGCAGCATCCAGAAGTCAGCTGAGAAATGCTATTGCCATTGCTATGCACTGTTTTTCCCTCCCGTTGCAATTTTTTTTAGCGAGCGAGTGAAGTTCACCGATAAAGTTGCATTGTGAGCAGCGAAAAGAGGGCGGAAGCGAACCAACCGCCGGCCAAGTGCCGCACATGCTCAGGTATCCGATGCCTCATCCCCTTTGCAACGTTATTTCAGTTAAGAACTTTTGAGCGAATTTCAGTTAACCACCTTTCCGCTTACAAAAATTTTGTGGTCTCGGCCTAGCTGTTCGCAGAGGCGGAGCCTCGTGAAGGCCAACCTGGGCTCCGGCCTTCTTTGGTTTAGAAATTTTTTTAAAAAAAATTAGTGTACCGCAATTGTGAAAAACATAAAATAAAAATAAAAAAAATAGAGATTGATCGACGGCAGCACATAAAAATGCACTTTTTTAAGCTATCCTTGTCCCGTCATCCACGGCCGTCAAACTTCTGTCGTCCTCCGAGTTGAAGAAACTATCAATCAGACTAATCACCGGAACCAGGAATCCTCGGCATTCAAGCACATATAAACAACAGCTTTTTCAATGCAAACCAGACACTACGTGCAAAACATTGCCGCCAGTCCCAATGATTAGTTGGGGGTTAATTACATTGTCCATTTCGTCGTCGGTGCTTAAGCTCACATGCACGAGTATCGCCGTGGCCACGCAAGGCGCGCGTAGGTGAGCCAGCAAGGTTAGTCTACAGTCGAACCGAACTCGTCGGACAAACCTGCAGGTACGCCGCATCCGCACGCAGTAGGCAAGTGTATCCAAGATCTTCTTCTCCTCCGACAGAAGCAAAGGAGCAGGGCATATCCTTTGCTCTGCGCCATGTGTCATGTCTGTTCTTTGATCCGCGCGTTGCAGCACCTTGACAGGTGGCGGCGCCAGCTTGTCTCTAGCTCCAATCGCGTCCAGACCTTGATGCCAAATCAAAGTGATGGCAGTGAGATTTCGCAGTGTCGTCTAGCTGAGTTTACCTTAGCAATTTTCCTCGAGGCACCAACCAATTTTGGAGTAACGCTCTTCGCGTTTACTTATTTGTACAGACAGAGTGGCCGAAGCATCAGACTCATGAAAAACCACTGACATGGATTCCACTAGCAGAGAGAACAGGCCAACATTCAGGAGACACAACAGTCAGCGTTTCTCCTTTTTGGATCATGAGAAGCAGCGTCGTCGGTGTTCAGAATCACATGTTTGCATACAAGGCTAGCAGTTAGTAGTTGGGATCGATTAGATTTCCAGTCGTAATCCAGGCCTTTGCTAAAACGTAGGGGTAGTAACGTGCGATGTGTGGCTCCCCGCTTTCGGAAAGCAACGGTCTCTGTGAGGGTCCTGTTTAGCCATCGTTTTCGCGTGTGACCTCCCAGGCCATGTTAGTTGCCCATGGGTAGCTAGGCCACCCGGAGATCGCGGCCAATCTCCTGTCAATAGCGCTGATGATTCGTTGATTCGCCTTAACTTGGAAGTATTCTTGTGAGTTCGCCCGGATCATAAGGACCCGGCGCCCGAAAAACTGTGATGGTGTAAAAGGCAGAGCATTGACAGGTGTTTCTGAAGTAACTGGGGCGCTTTGTTACAGACATCTCTGTCGTGCTAACTCAAAATCAGAAGAGCGTGCATTTTGATTGATTCTTCGTGCTTGCGCATGATGCCGATCGCTGTATCTATAGTAGTAAAAAGTAGTATAAAGGTGAATTGCATTCAACAGATTCCCTGTACATCTTTCAGTTCATCAGAAGAAAACAAGGCCATATGGAGGACCGGGCAGAGCCCGGGTGGCTAGCGCCGCTGGTGTGCGGCCAGCCGGCGCGGTTCTAGCTTGGCTCGCCCGTGTGCCTCACCCGGTTTCCCCAATAATAATTTCAGGTCTTCCTCTCCGTATGCGAACCTCACAAAAAAAAGTTAGATGTCTCTGCCGCGCATCGAATTTCAAAGAATTTCGATGTTTAAAAAAACGTGCTTTTAATACTATGTATAGATATAGATTTATTAATGTATACAGAGTGAATGTGCGTGGAGTGTGTGAACGTGTGTGCGAAAACAGATACTACAGCTGTAGTTAAAAAAATTAAAAAAAAAACAAAGCCATATGACTTCTATTCACGTCCTGTACCGCCGATGCGACGGCTGCACGACGGAAGGAGGGGAGAAGTCATGTGGGAAGGACACCAAAAAACGGATCGCAAAATCTTGCCATGACGGCGACCCAAGCTCCGAAAACTCGTCATTCAGATTCAGGCCGCCCCGTCCCCAAGCAAGAATGCGGTTTCTGTGCACAAATCCGTGAGGAATGGGACATCTTTCTCGCAGCAGTACTAGCAGTATGATTGTATCGTACTCCCTGTTTCTAGTGTCTTGTTTCTTTCTCCAAGCGCCCCTCTCGACATGCATCATGCCCCGGGCCTGCCCGGTGGCTGTTCATGATTGCGGGTGAGAATCATGTTGCTTAAACATGCAGCATTAGAGATACTAACTTTAGGTGCCTTACTGGTTAGTATGGTTAGTACTGTATTAGAAGTACTTTTTTCGTTTTTTAATTGATGTTACTGTTGATTTTTAAATTTAATTTTGATCATTCGTTTTATTTATAAAAAATAATAAATTTTATATATTTTAATATAATTTAATTTATTATTAAAGTTATTTGATTCACAATTTAAAATTTTACACATTTGAGTAAAATTTTTAAATAAAACGAATAGTCAAAATTAAATTTAAAAATTAATGATAATATTAATTAAAAAACAAATAGAGTATATAGACAGAGCTATATATTGTTGTGCACCAAATAACAATTGTAATGACCGAACCAAAGTGAAGTGCTCATCAATTTCCCCCAGAAAGTGAAGTGGTCATCACGCCGAAAGCGACGGCGGGCGCGCCACCGGCCATGAGACCATCTGTGCTGGTTAACCCATGGCCCAGATGGCGCGAGACCCAACTCGGTCCCAGGTGCCCAACCGAAACTTGCTGCTCCCGCGTCGCTCTCCGGTGCGAAGTCCTGCCGAGTGCCGAGGCGGGGTCGCGGCCTGCAGCCACCCAGCGTGCCCCGTGGCCCGTGCCGGTGGTTAGTCGATGCCTGCACGTCACGGACGAACGAAGAAGTTCGCGACCGCCCACGCGCGCGTCCTGTTGCTCCCATGTGCGCGCCGCGCATGCCGAAGCGACACCCGCACCGCCGTCGGGTCAGGTGTCGCTACGCTCGCTGGCTATCATCGGGGCCAGCCAGTGGAAGATGGAGGGAGCGAGCGCGTGGCCCGCCTGGGTGCCCGTCGTACACGTATGCCTTGGTCTCTGATCATGGCTGACAAAAAATGTGAGAATTTGAAAAAAAAGAATATTCAAACAAGATAAACCGGTAAAACTATTTCGATTTTAAAATTTGAAATTCAAAGAAACTCTGTAAACTGATAAAAAGAAACAGTTTACTTTAGAATTTCGATCAAATTTTATTCGAATTTGTTATATTTTTGACAGATTTATCAGTTTTTTAGAAAATCGTGACACTGGTGTCCACCGGTTTCTGCCCCTTGCTCCTGATAGGAGGCGCTGCTGTGCTGTGGCCATGTTGGCTGGAGCTTCCAAGTTCCAGCCTACGTCGGCGAGAAGTGAGAAGTGAGAACCCAGCCCATCTTCTTCTGGGCAAATGAAGACCAATCATTTCGGAGGGACTGGCCCATCCATACCAGCCCAACGTTTCCTATGGAATCCGTCCAGCACAACTTTTCGTGGACCATCATACCAAAAGGAAACTACTCCGTATAAAAAATGGGCTGTATCAACGGGTCCGATTTGACTGTCAAGTCCGACAGCCCAAATTCGAATAATCATTTGGCAGTGAAGGAGCACTCCTACTACTAGTAGTACAGATGGCGCCGCATTGCATATGTTTTCCGAGCTATTGAAACTTGAAACATGATGATTCATCGCTTCGTAAGGAGCCGACCACATAAAAGACAATGCAGGCCAGTTAATTTTCCCAACGACCAACGACCCTCGAACCACTGCCATCAGTGCCCTGCATTGCAGCAAGCACCATTTCGTCCACGACCAGTCACATTGCAGACCGGGGTCCCAGCCCCAGGCGCTGTAAATGTGATCAACTGGCTCTCACATGGCCACTCTGCGCAGATCCATAAATTGCTGCCTGGTCCGTCCTCTCCCCGGCAGCAATCTGCAGTGGCCATCGAAGATACAGTGGCTGGAGGCAGCATCAGAATACGCTCAACAGCGTCACCCGCAACGCCCCTTACGGGGAACGAAATCCCGTCCAGTAGACGAGTTAAAATTAGAGGTTACTGTAGTTAGAATTTAGATAGTAACTTAACTGTCAGATCGAAAAAGACGTTTTAGATTTAATAATACAGTAACTCTGCAAATGAACAGCACCGAATTTTACTGTTAACTGATACTACGACGCTAAATAGTCCGTTACAGCAGAGGAAACGGATCCCATTTACGGTCGATGGCAGTATCTGTAGATGCAGAGGCGACTAGGCGAGGGTGCCGAGCCTCATCTACGTCGCAGACTTTGGTGTCTTGGACATGGGCTACCGGAACGGTGCTCGACGCCTCGTGGGAATGAGCCGTGGCTACGGACCCGTAAAGCCGTAGGCCCGTAGCCACTTTTGACGATGAGCAAACTCAAAAAAACTGTCACCAACCATCGACCATTCAACTTTCTTAACCCCTCTCCTAAATGCACCCCAACCACCGCATAATACTGTACTGCGTTGCCTCAATGGCTCGTCCCCTATATAAATCCCCGGGCTTCACCGTCGTCTACCCCACGGAAGAAAGCGTGCACTGCCTCCTCAAGCCACCCAAGCCACATTGTTGCAATCGTGTGGGGATCAGACATCAGAGTCATCGAGTGAGCCATGGCCCCCAACAAGTTCGCGACGCTGGTGCTGGCCGTGCTCCTCGTGGCGACCGTAGCGGCGCCGCCCGCCGCGGTGCGCGCGGCTGTGTCGTGCAACACGGTGTACAGCACGCTGATGCCGTGCCTTCCGTTCGTGCAGATGGGCGGCAACATGCCGCCGCCGACGTGCTGCGGCGGCATCCGCAGCCTGCTGTCCCAGGCCGGCACCACCTCGGACCGCCGCGCCATCTGCGGCTGCCTCAAGACCGTAGCCGCCAGCGCCTCCGGCAGCAACTACGTCACCCGCGCCGCGGCGCTGCCCGGCAAGTGCGGCGTCAACCTGCCTTACAAGATCAGCAACAGCGTCAACTGCAACACGTACGTTCTCTCCTTTTTTTTCTCTTTTTTTTTCTCTGTTCTCGGTTCCTGACGTGCTTCGATATTGTGCTTTCTTTCGCAGGATCAACTGAGGTGTCTCTCGTCGTTCCCGTTGTTTAGGAATCGTATGGAGTCCGTGATGTTGAGCTCCAGCTAGCTGTGCCATGAACTAGAGTGTTCCGTTCTACTCCTATGTGCTACTCGTACTATGTGTTGTGTGTACTTTGATCCATGTGTTCCTCCTTCCTCGTGAAACAATCAGTTGTATTCATGCCGTTGTGCTCTTATCGATATGAAACTCCGGATGCATGCATGACTCGAGATCATGAAAGATCCAACTCTGAACGTCGTTGAGCTTCATTCTTTAGGGCTGAAACCATTGCTATTCGATGCCCAGCGCGCACGGTAACACCGGGAAACGCTCGAAGAAAACTTCGAAAAGTAAAAGAATGACCTCATCCCAGAAACTCGATCGCACCTTGCCCAACCAGCGCTCCATCTGCCCAACCAGCGCTCCAAGACGGTGAAGGACGCATCTTGTTGGCCAAGGGGTAGTTGCATGCTTGCATCCAGCGTCGACTTCCATTACCATTTTTTTTTTGGAGAACTTCCGTTACCATTTTGGCCGTGCCACGGTAGTTCCTCACGAGCGTCTATCTCTGGTCTGAACAAAACCGTGATGGATGTCGTTTGCGGTGACGCGGTGCTTCAGCCTTCATGAAACGAGAAACGTAGATAGCCTGATCCAAGTCCAGTGCATAAAGAAGCCCGATAACATACGGCCCGGTCGGGAGGAAATGCCCCACGACGGCCCCAAACGGTGCGTCGGGCCTGATTGCATTTCGTAGAGGCCCAAAGTGGCCACGCGTGGGCTAGAGAGCCCACGCGTTAGCGACAGGACTGAGCTGCACCTGCACAGCTGCCCTAGGCCAGCAATCGTTTCCGCGAGACATCCGATCCCGCCAACCGAAAGTGAAATGACGCTACCGGGTCTCTCCCACTTCTTACAATCATACGTCTCCTGCGCCAAGGAGGACCGCGGCGGCTCTACCCTTGCTCAATCAACGCCCACCGGCGACGTCGTCCACTGAAATATTCGCTGCCTGCGCTAGCCAGCTCAAGACAGGTTCAGAGCATCCGTTCCGTCGCGATGTCGTTCCGTCGCTCTTTGCTTGCTTCCACACCACCTTCCGTCGCCAACAAAAGTTTAGTTGCAGCAGCACCTTCTGCCGGCCCACTCTTAATTCCTGGAGCAAATTCGCCGGTCCTCATCCACATTCAGAGTGCACAAAGATTCAGTGCCGTAGAAATATACGCCCGATCTTATATATCTATAAATGTTCAATCCAGCAGATAGCAGACCTAATAATCAAACAAAGCCTCAACTTTTGAATAGTTTGGTTAGGCCATTTCCTTTTTTTTTTAGGCGGTCTGGTATTTTCGCATGGCGGCGTTTGCGTTCAAGCTTGAGACGCTCCATTTGCGGGCCGGAATAGCGGGTCAGTTCTTCAGTCAATTGTCCAGTCCTCTATTATCCTACGACGAAGGGAAGTCTTCCACTGACTAATCGCGTGCACTACCATTCTCCAGTTACTAGCAGCTACTAGGACTATACCGCGACCAGTCCTCAATTTCGTCAGCTCGATTTTTTTTTAACTACCAGGGAACACTGATTTGAATTCATATATTCCAAACTGACGCGGCGCTGAATCTGTGGATCCTGAAACGGAACGCAAGGAAACGCAGCGACTTCTTTGGCCACGGAACCTCTATTCGGCCCCCCTGATCCGCCTCTCTCGCCCGTGGTTCACACGGTCGACGTCAAGCCGGGAAGTTCGTGTAAATCGTTTGCTAATCGCGACACATCGTTGGCAGGCAGGCACGCAGCGAGCTTAAACAATTGAGGATTTGTTGCCCCTGTCGCGTGGAACTAGCGGTCGCGAAGAACACAGTTTCGGGTAAGATGAAGTGAACCCGGTTCCGTTTCAAACTTGGTGGTCGACCGATCGGGTTACCAGCTCCGGCTGCTGGCTACGTAGCCCGGACGGGACTCGCTGACTCAAAGGACTAGGATTTGGACCGTGGACCGTGGTTTCTGTTCGTGTTTATCTCGATCTTATTTTATTGCTCGGGTATGAGGACACGACACGCGTTACAGACGCTCAACATGCCTGCCTGGTAGTACGTCAGTGGCGCCGCGGCGTGTTGGATCCTCCGCTCGCAGCCGAGCCGCCGATGCCACCGACGTAAGCGGAGAGCAACTGCGTCCAGTGCCGCCGCCGGCGACGAGTCCAAAGCACGTTACCATCTCGAAAACGATCGAGGAGCCGCTGGTGACCAGCGTAGGCGACGAGGCGAACGTTCGTTTCGAGAGCCGCCCCGTGCGCAGCGCAGGCATCGCCGGGACGTGCGAAGAAAAAATCGTGCGGAAAGGGTTCGGGGTCCCGAGGCCGCAGAGAAAGCGGTGGATGGATGGAATGGATGTGTGAACCGGAGCATGGGCGAGTGCGACGGCGACGCCCGTGACGCCGAGCGGTCTGGCGGCGCCACACTAAACTTGCTCGCCGCGAACGCAACAAATGGCCATGGCGAGCACACGCCTAAAACGACAGCCGGTGCGTAGTGTTCATCATCATTTTTTAAGCATGCATCCGAACACGATATACACGTACCGGGTTGTTGTGTGCTGGTGCCACCGGATGTTTGTGCAACCTTCTTTCTGCATAAGTGCCGGTTGAGCGAGACAAAATTCCAGTCCTGTTTTTCACACGCAGCAATGAAATGACAGTCACAAATCAAATTATAGGTTCGCAAAATTCCAAGAATCTATGTGATCAGTCTAAACGACGTTGACAGGCCCCGTTTCAGTCCAACCAAATATGTACACCCAACCACGAACTGCCACGGTCGAGCGCCCTACCCTCGCCACGCGAAACCTCAAGATCCGTGCGCGAGCCTGGAAGCCACGGACGATCGACGGCCCAATCATGTGCCCGGGCAGCTCCATCAATGCTCGCGCCTCGCGGGCGTGGTCCTCCTCGAGCTTTACTCCCGACCGACCGGTGGGGCCGGTGTGCCCGCTCGGCGGTGGGCCGATCAGAGCCGTCGATTTTTCTCTCGACGGGCGCTATCCGGTCAAGGCAAATCCCCATCAAGCCTTCGCTTTCTTTGACTCCAGCTGCGCCGTTGGAAACCCGCTCTGTTTTTAGTTTTTGTTTTTGGCGTCTTTGACCGGCCTGTTAACGTCCGTGTGGGGCCCTCTGCCACTACGCAGTACAGTATGCCGATACGGCCCTTCCGATTTGGGTATTTCCTTTCCTGGTCACTCTTTCTCTCCAGGACCTCGACTAGTTTAAGAGAAAGCCTCCCATGTGCGTATTTGCATCCCCGTCCTTGGATAATAAGTACTACTCCAGTAGTACCAGTAGTTTCTCTTTCCCCCAGTCAAGCACTTGCTCAGCAGCTTTTATGGGCCTCTAGACCGAAAAATCTACTACCAATGGATATGGTTTCCTTGCGGAAATTTCGCTAGAAAAATTCTAATCTGCACCGCAACCGAAACCAAGACTGAATTGGTTTTGCATCTGTGCAGGTCGGACCTAAATGTCCTGTATGGAAACGATAAAATATTACAGTAAGTGTTCTGAATTTCAGATGCAGGTATGCGTTGTCCAAGACATCTTGATGTTTCTAGTGGCATTTTGTAGACTCGTCGTAATGCAGAATTTAATTAAACACCCACTGGCCACTGGTTCAGCTTGATAAGTGCTGGTAAGCGCACACTGACCCCAATGTCTGACCAGCACCAAGGAGTAGTATTACTACTAGTACAATTTTTGTTGGTCCAGCACCCAGTTCAGCATGTTGAATGTTCTAAAGCTTGGATTCTTTTGTTCAATTCAACAAGGCAGTATATCAATCGCCAGATGAAGACTTAACAATTAACATGATTGATGCGATCCTTTTCCTAGACGGCAAAATAATAGCCCCATGCTCCCACGTCAATAGCAGCAAATTTCTTTTGGAACATTGTGGTGCTGAAAATAAAAGGTAACAAAGAACAATGCGGTGCTAAAATATGTGAAGCAAGAGTAGAGGGAATCATCCATGTCTTCCTTTAGATAACGGTGGAAACGGCGTGTTTCTGCCTGATTTTTCTGCTGGTTTCTCCATTCTTTGCCTTAGAAAAGGAGAAGAGGTAATTAAGCAGTGACTTGTCAACTTTCAAAGCAGTTCTGGGTGCATCTTTTACCTTTTCTCCCTAAGTAACAAAGAAAAGTAGTAGAAAAGAAAAGAAATGAAAGATAGTATAATTTTACATGTAAATTTTTGGACTCGAGAAAAGCAATAATATATTCTTCTTCAATGGTCCCATGCCAGCGTATAAAAATCATCATACCCTACTAAGATCCCATTTGGAATTGGAGAAATTTTACTATTCTCTATATTTTTATGTAAAATTTAATTATTTTCTATGAAAATTTTGTGCGATTTATGTGAAATACCAGCTTTCTCTGTTCTAAAGTAAGGGTTGTTTTTTAACTTTTTAAAAATCAATGTTTAGTCATTCATCTTATTAAAAAATGTATATAGATAAAAATAAATAAATTATGCTTGAAGTGTTTCTAATATTTTTTTATTATAAAATAAATAATATTTAGATTTTTTTTGAATAAAATAAATATTTAAATATTAATGTCTAGATTCTAAAATAATACAACACTTATTTTGAGCCGAAGTTGCAAACATGGCTAACTCTTGTATACATGCCCTTGTCCAGAAAATTCAAGCTCAGAGACGATTATTGAAAATTCAGCATTTACAGGGTGGAATATGAAAAAAAAACTGGCCTCCGAGTTGTTATCGCATTATCTCTCCAGCTTTGAGTCTTTGACCAGTGCCACCTCTCGTTCTACAGTTCTAGTACTCCCCTCCCCACAGTATTCGCCCTATATCTCTCGCCCTACCATTTGCTTTCCTCTCCCCTGTCCTCCTCCCCTAGATGCCAATCGCAGCTTGAGCTCCACCGGCGAGCGCATCCGTTCCCATTCCCAGGCGCCGGAGAGCAGTACCGCCGCCAAGGTCCGGGACCAGGTGCCATCTCGCTGCTCTCCTGTTTGTTCGTCCGCTTCGTCATTGCAATCTTTTTTTTTTCTGGTGCTCTTTTCCGTGCTTGTTCGAGTATGGGGGTGCTGCGGCTTGCTCGCGCGCGGGGCGACTGGATCTTACCTCGCGTGTCTAATCGCGCTCGCGCGGCACTTCAGTCCAGACGTGCCTGCTGCTAGTCTCATCGGATGTTTAGTGCGCGATTTGCGCAATGGGAGACTCGGGTTGGGCCTGCGATCCTTGGACGGCCTTTGGGGCGATGTTGAGGCGTTCCTGAGTTCGTGCGGAAAGTATTCTCTGGTTGGTTTGGTCAATTGCTTAGTTGTGCACGAGCGATTATTTTTAGTTGGTCGCTTGACCGAGATTGTTGGTGTCGGGTAGGTTAGGTGAGAATCCGACTATTCAATCCCCTTAATGCGGGAGTAGTTGCGGGCGAGCGCAGTTTCTGAGAAGCTGGTTACAGCCGAGCTAACAATGCGTTTATAAGATTTGACCGAACGATGCGTATGTGGACCAATGCCAGGAACGAGCCAGTGCGTTTAGTGATCCTAGTTTGTGTATTGGGAGATTGATTAGCTGGCTGAGCGTGGAAGATACTTAGTTACACAGGTATATATCACTTTCGGGCTGAATGCCGATTATTCCGAAGTTGTCCAGGATTTGGTTCTTCAAGATTTTGATTGTTGCCGCTTTTTATGTAGGATTTAGCTTCAGTATGTCGTACATCACATTACTTTCTGTGTTGATAACTACTATTCAGAAAATAATGTAATTGCGCTGGCTTGTTTTTCCAATATGTGCTAACCTTTTTTTATATATATAAATTCTGGACTTATGCAGGAATTTTCTCCTGGTGTACCGATGATGGGTTGCTTCACCGTCCTCAGATCGAATAAGAAGAAAGCACCTCTGGGAACGTTTCCTACATTAAGTAAAAAACCTATTGATTCAAGGGAAAGTACATCATCTAGACTTCCAGAGCCAGAAGTTCGTGCACCATCCTTGCAATCAGCTCCTCCTAGTTTCAAGAACAGGGCTAAGATCGCTCAGTCGGCAGGCAAAGTTACAAACTGCAGAGCACGCGTGTTGTCTGCTCCATCAACCCTTATTGTGGTTGACCAGTTCGGATTTCCATATGAATTCAAAGATCAAGATGAATCCAGGGATAAAGAGGGTTCTATGAAAGGACACCGGTTTTCAAATCCTTTGCCCCTTCCCCTTCCTTCCCCTGAAGGAAATTCATTCAGGACATTTGGCAGTTTCAAAACCAGCAACATAAGTGGGCCACTGGAAGCATCAGGCCCTCTACCACTGCCCCCTAAGAAACGGGATGAACTCAGGTTCTTCTCTTATGATGAGGTTTCTTCTGCATGCCAATGGTTCTCTGGTGACCAGTGTGTCTCGGAAACTCTAAGTTCAACATCATACAAGGCAACTTTCAGGGATGATTTTAGTGACACAAAGACCACTGAAGCAACAGTTGCTCGATTACCGCCCTCCACTCAGGTGCAATCCTCAGTACAGCGTATTTATATTCCTAATGCTGTCAATTTTCAACAATCTGTCAGCAAATTGCTTTCTAGGCCATAGGGCAATACCCATTCTTCCCAGGCAGCCTTAGGAGTTAGGGGTGAAAACTAGTGAACCTTGGGTTCACCTCCAAATCTCTTTAGTTCAACCAAATGAACTAGTTTTCTAAAATATACGATTATTTTTAAAATTAGTTAATTTGATTGAACTAAAGATGTTTGGAGGTGAACCTAAGAGTCGCCAATTTTCACGGCTAGGCAGCCTGCATAATTTGATAGGCTTGTAGCCAACAGATCACATTTAGTGACACTATTTCACCTATGTTTATAGTTGACTATAATAACCATGTGCATCCACTACATGGATATACCATAAATCTATTTGACAGAAACTATCCTATTAGCAAACCGAATTCAGGGTAAAGTAACTTGTAGGTTTACACATGCTACGCTTCTCACATAATAAATGTTCCATTCTATTCTTTTTGATGAAAATTAGACCATTTGATCGGCCCCAGCCTAAAAGCGGAGCGGGTCGATCCGTCGTAACCTAGGAATCAAACCTTAAAATTGCTTTCTAATCGATTCGGTTTGATCCTGTATTGAAGCGGACCAGATAGGGTAGCGAACCGTTCGACCCTAAGGTGAACCAAACCCAAATCAAGCTCGTCGCAGCCGCCCTCTCCCAGTGCCTGTTTCAATCCAGGTGTTGGATTGGTTAATCTAGCTTATTTCACCGATTTGGTAGTCGTTAGATGTGACGCGGTCGATGTTGAATGCGTATGGCTACTGTCTCGGCCCTGCGAGGTCCGCCACCGGCGGGGAAGACCGCCTCATCCTCCACTGCCTGCACGCACTCGCCATAGCTGTTCTCCAAGACTCCAAGCATGGGTGCGCCTCGAGCGGAAGCTCCCTGAGCTCATTTTGCATGGCATGCTGGAGCAGCTGCGCCTTTACCAGCACATCATCCGTGCATGGCTGGCGCTGGAGGTGATGCACTTCAAACCCACGCTAAGCGATCGTTGCTTGTAAAATTTGCTCTGTGAGTTGTATAATCAAAACAAAAGGTTCGAACAGGAGCAGTGTACGGCTCAGAGGTTCGTATGGAAAAGCAGGAGTGGATTGAACCTCGTACCAACATTTCACGGAAAGGATCGCAGGTTCGGGGATCGGTTCGCCCCGAACCGCTCCATTTTCAGGCGGAGATCGGCCATTTTGCTTTTTTCACTTTAAGATACTTTCTCTATGCTTTCACACTGTCCTTGGCTATTGAATTAATGCAACCCCATTGATGTTTTGAATTTGTGATTTCATGCCTTCTTTTTTTTTGCATATAATTTAGATATATTTTTTTAAAACTTTTCTAATGCCTCTAAGTGTGTCACCCTTAATATTTGAGATTGCTACTACCGTGCAATATATTTGATTAGGAGCTGAAAGTGTATACTCCCTCCAATTTTATTTGACATTGTTAACATTTTATGACTATAAAAAATGGCACGTCACTGAAACTTATTGTATAATCCTGTACTAATATCCAAAATTTAGCTAAGTTTGCCGCAACATATTGATATTATTCTATCACGTGCAGAGCTTGAAGGAATTTAAAACACAAGTGAATACATTGTCATCTCTTCAGCATCCGAATTTATGTAAACTAATCGGCTTTCATTCGAGAGAAGATTCTAATGAGAGCATGTTGGTTTACGAGCGGCTTCATCATGGCAGCTTAGATAAGCTACTCTTTGGAAGATCAGATGGCCGTTTCATGGACTGGTCTAAGCGTTTGAAGGTTGCCCTGGGTGCTGCAAGGGGTCTAGCTTTTTTGCATGATGAGGGACCATTTCAGGTGACAACTACTTGATTTATTGTTCTATGACATTGTCTATTTTTTTTTACTAGGATTTCAACCATGAGGTCTCATCAGTTTGACTAAATTTAACTTTATTTGTAATATTTTACAGGCCATGTACAGTGATTTCTCAACCTCAAACATCCAGATAGATAAAGATTTCACTGCTAAGCTATCAGAATATGGTTGTGTTGGGTTCAATACTGAGGAGATATCTAAAGCATCCGTGGTATGTTCTACTATCTGGCAGCACACTGAAGGGCACGTTCCATTCCATGGGTTCCCCAAACTGTATTATTTACTTAAGACTCATTTTTCTTCAGTCTGCAGCAAACCTTTCAGTGGAGACCTTGGAGAAAGGTTTACTCACTCCGAAAAGCAATGTATGGAGCTTTGGAGTTGTCCTGCTGGAGCTAATAACAGGAAGGAAGAACCTTGATGTCAGGTCCTCAAAAGAAGAACATAATATCGTCAAGTGGAGCCGGCCTTTTCTTACTGATGATAGTCGCCTATCATTGATTATGGACTCCCGTATAAAAGGGCGCTTCCCTACCAAGGCTGCTCGAATTGTAGCAGACATCATACTAAAATCCTTGAATAAAGATCCATCAGAGCGGCCAACGATGAGGGATGTTGTGGAGGCCCTAACAGAAGTCCAGGAAATAAAGGTTCCTTGCCGATACCCTTTGCAAGAGCCATCTGCCGCACCAAGAAAAATAATGTTGAAATCCACAAGCCTCAATGGCATTGTTCCTCAGCAACCTGTCATAACCTTCTCTCCATCGCCTCCTTCGCGAAACCAGCACTCGGTCTCTCCAAGATCATCAACATCTGCATTGCTTCATCCAAGGACATGTTCTACTCTAGATGATCCTAGGGTAAGCTCTATGAAGAAATCAGCTCCAGCTATCATGCGTAGGTCTAGCGTTGAAGGTTTTTGAGTGTTCATAGTGTTCTTTCCTTCGATTTAGTTGTTTTTTTGTTAGCCTAGTCATTTTAGTGCTTGTGCTGTATTGGAAGGCAAGTGCCCTTGTGTGATACCGCCTTTTGGTAATAACTACGCTGAGCAGGGTGAAATGTAAATAGCATCTGGATGTGGATACTTTTCTCGAATGGGTTGGAAGCAGCGCGCTGAGTCAGCCTTGGAACCTCATCATTATGCAATAAACTTGTTACCCAGTTACCCAGTTCTTGTGGGCAATCATTCCAGCTCCCTTTTGGCCGGGTGCAAGTGTTGTTGTTGCTTGTCGGCAAGTACTACTAGTTGTTTATCGACCGAATGTTCTACCCACATGGTGATCTCATGTGACATGTTGCAGCTGGTACACAGAACTGTTTCATAGATCTGTTCCAGTGGTTAGAGATGTTGAATTCCTGTCTGCGGAAAGTTTGATTTGTTATTGCCATTGTTGACTAGGACCAGACTGATTGCTTGAAGTTCCTCAGTTGCCTGTCATACTTATGGCGTTTTGTTGCTCTTTGGTGGGTTGTTTCTTTGCTGGGCACGTTTCAGAAGGCCTTGATGTTATAGTTACATCGTAGGTAGAAAAAGAATTCTTGATTCGTTGCCAGAGAAATATTGTTTTTTCGTAAGTCCTGTAATCTTATAGATTCTAGAGTGAAATGTACTCTATCCTAGAGTATTCTCATCTTGCTCCATCAACTTTAAAACATAGTACATGTGAAAGTAATTTTAGGGGCGCTTTATGCCGGCCCAGATGAGATATAAGATGTTAAAAAGTACTATTTCCTGTCCATGGTTCGTAATACGAAACTAAAAACAGCTTGGGAGTGTTTTTGTACATAAACTGTTTTGAGTTTGAAATGTTCAGTATGGATTATACCATAATCCGCTGTAATCCAAAGCCAAACCCCAGAGCTCTATCAGAGGGGCCTGCCTAAGTCAAATTTGAATTAACAGATGGCAATAATTTTAGGACGGAGAAAGTATAGTTGATCACCGGGTTTCTCGGGTCCATCAGTGAAACTGAATTATTTCTGCGACAGGAAAAAGGTCTTCCGCAATCCGCCAAGACATAGTTACAGTATGATAAGCCTGTGGAAGCATCGCCAGTTCATCGCAGGCCACAGGCCACGGGCCCACTGCACAATGGGCAGTGCGGAACTGAATTCCCCACCAGCCCACTAGTTCAAACAATTTACGCCATACTCGCGGATTTTGGAAAAAATTGCCCCAATCAAACTCACAACCGCGGGGAAAGCAGCAGACTAGGTTTTCAAATCTGCCATCGCTCCAAGGTAATGGGATGGCCGATGAAAGCGCGGGGAAGGCAAGTAACACCTCGAGCTATTGAACCCGGAAGCGTTTCACCTCCTTGCCTTGGATCGCTGACGGCGCGGCCTCCTTGTCTCTGCGCCCATCGTGTTGGACTGACCTGAGGATTCCGGTAACTTCCCTCCCGACGTTGCCCCAGATCGACTGGTTCTCTCGACTTACTCGTGCTATTGGTTAAATTTTACAATTCCTTAGAGCGCGCTGCTTCCCAGGATCCGAACACGGTGGAGGGCAAGCAGCAGTGCTCCCCGTCATCGGCGAGGGAGGGAGCCCTCCTCCCGGACCTGATGTGCAGAATCCGTCCTGGGCGAGCCACTCTGGAGGAAGAATCATTCCCCTTGCGTTCAGGTCTCTGACAGCAGTGAAGGGGTAATCATTTTGAATTGTTTTTACAGTTGATTGGTGTTGGTAACTAGATTGTATGCGTGTGCAAAATTACTGAATGAGGTGTCCGTAATACAAACCAGGGGACGCGCTTACTAACATTAGTGCGCCACTTGAGTTGGAACTCTGTTGGGTTTCGATACAGCGCTGGCCATATCAATGATATCATCCCTCAGATTTGTGGCTATTGTGGATGAATGTTGGTGTGCAGGCTTATCATTTTTAATGCAACAAACTTAGGAGTAGTAAGTAACTGTAACAATTTGCATTTCTGTTCCACTCGCGCTATCATAAAGGCGCGTAAGCCAACATCATGGATTATGTAGCATGCATATGTCATATTACCACGGTTAATGATGTCAGGTGAGATGACATACCATCTTGAAATAGCTCCATGGCTGACCTAATTTAGGCCCTGTTTGGAATGAAGGAACGAAAACAGAGGAATAGGAAAAAAAATACATGAATGAAGAAAACATAGGAATTGGAAAAGCGACAAAACTATGGGAATCTAAAACAGAGGAATATAGAATATACTGTGAGACAATGGATCCTATGTTGGTTTATGGCCATCATCTTTTCCTGTTGCTGTTTTATAATATCCAGGTTTAGGTGTAAACAAAAATGTGATTATATGAAATCACAAAGCATCATGCAGAAGTTCCATAGAGGTGATAGGATTATAGATAGATATAGAGTAAAAAGCTAACTGCTGACTTATCCTACTATTTCTCATCATGGCGGATGCCATTGCCATACTATGAAGCTTGTGGTATGATTGCCTTCTACTTTATTACTCGAATGACGCCTGCCTCAGCGAAATTTGAGTTTGAACATTCTCCTGCTCACTTGTTACGTGGTCAGATATATTCATGACTCATTCCAGTATTGCCATGTACAGCTATTCTATCAGGGACACACACTAGATCCTTGTATAGTCTGTGGTTGCCCTAATCATGCTGTTTTTGAAATTACATTTTTCTGTGTTTTCTCCAGATGCTAGGAGTGAATTTTTTTATTGGCATTTCTGTATTTGTAAATTGTCCAGCAACATTTACAATTACATGTTAAGTCACTCTGTTATTGTTTTACTATAAATTTGCATGACTGTTCTCATAACTGATGGATTTCTGAATCCTGATTTTCATGGTTCGTCATACTATCTTCAAGGCTAACCAACCAGGCACTACCAGGCTACCTCACTGCAATTGCAAATAAACTTCCAAGCAGATTCACTGTTGTATGGCCTTATTTTTTTGGCCAGTGGAGGGAGTATAGTGTAGGGTATGGCAGAATAGTGCCAATGTACTACACATTTTGTGTAGACACTAGGAGAGGTTCTTCCTCCAGCAGCTCAGCTGCGCCAATTCTTTGAGTGTTCCTTTGCTCTCATCTTCTTCCTTGCATCAGAAAACAGTGTGCGTATGCTGTGTAAGTGAAAGCGGTAGAGCCAGTGTTACCTTTGTGAAGGGCCAACCCTACTGTCATTTTGTTAGGGTTAGTATGCTAATGGGTCCTACTTTTATTATTATTCCTTGTATATAAATGTGTTCCCTTATATGTATGTGCTTGCAAAAGGCCACATGATACTATCACTTGGGAGAAGCAGTTCTAGCTTCCCATCCCTTAGGTCATGGCAACCCACTGGTCCACACAGTGATTTCCACCTTTTCCTTTGTCTCTTTGCTCTTTGCATGATGCCTGTCCCCGTTTATGCTATTGGGCATTTTCTTCAGTGTTTGTTATGATCGAATAGCTATGTGAAATATGTTAATTTAGTACCAATGAGCAAATATACTCTCGTCCTTATGTCCTTGCATTTTAATTTACTTAGTCCCAAGCTTTGTTCTTGATCGTTTACTACTGTTTCGTACTGCAGTTTTTGAACTAATATATTCATATGAAGGGATTTGTGGTGCCACTCAATATGTGCCTCGCCGAACTTTACCATGGTTGGAAACTGGCATTTCTAGGGTCTCAGCATACCATTTATCAAGTTATCTATTGTGTGCAATCTTCTGGATTAAGAACTACTCCATTGTGCATGATACTGAGCATTTTGTATGATATGATGTGCTTTTGAGCTTCTAGCCTTGTATATTCCCTGCCGTCAGGTCCTTAAGGCATTGGTCTGGTGCAAACACAAGTGTTGCTCGGCGACATACTATATGCATATCAAATGATCCTAACCATATATATATATATTACCCTTTGACATTTTTTATCATTAGTTCTACATGATTCACCAACTACTGAAATATTTTAGGGTAAGATTGGGTGAAGGGCATGAACGTGTCTGTATATACAATATACTAGCAGGTACTCTTCTGATGCCTAGCATGCTCTTCCTGTATTAAAAAATAGAATGTACAGTTAGCATTGCAATTATTTACATTTTCAATTGTCATTTGGCTTGTAGTTCACCAGTTGGCTCACGATAGTGAATTATTTTGTAGCACATAAATTCTTATAAGCATGACCTGGAAAGCTGCTCTTCTGATGCTACAATGACATTTAAATGTTTCTGTTTCCTATTTACCATAACTAATTTATGTAAAATTATATGAAAATCCTGTTTCACAGGAGCCTTAAAATTTTGGACAACAAAACACTTCACGACCACTGTGGAATGTTTTGGTTGCACTAGCGCGAGGATACATACTCAGTACAAACCCCGTTCCATTTTTTTTTTTTAAAAAAATTGCATTTTAATACGATGAAATGGGCAAGATAAATATATCTTCGCTTTTTAAATGATCAATAGTAATTGCACTCTAAGCTTCCATAGCAGTATCCGCATTTCTGCATTAAGTACAATTTTTGTTTCAGTTTTGCTAGATTTAAGTTTTAACAGGAGCCAGTGAGGCTTAAATTAATCATAGCTAATCATAGTACATTAATTAGCAGTATACAAAATCAAGAAAAGCGCAACTAAAGCGAGAAAACAGATCATTTTTGTCCAGGTCTATTTGTTGGACTCGTAGCTCATTAATAGCAGCTCAAGGGGCCGCCAATCGCCATCGCTGCCCTCCTCCCACGACCTCTACCGCGCTTGCGCTGCCCTCGGTCATGCACTCACTGGTCACTGCTGCCACCTCCCTCCCGAAACCGGCACGCCCCGAAACTGCTCCGCGTAATGGACAAGGCACCGCTTTGATCCGTGCAGCTGCCCCTCCTCGCCCCACCTGCCACGTCGCGATGGCCGACGCCGCCGCTCGCCTTGTCCTGGCCGTAGCCGGCCTCCTCCTTGCCACCGCCGCCAGCGCGCTGAACGACGACGTGCTCGCGCTCGTGGTCTTCAAGACGGCCGTCTTAGACCCGTCGGACCGCCTCGCCGCGTGGACGGAGGACGACGACCGCCCCTGTACCTAGTCGGGCGTCGGCTGCGACGCGCGCACCGGCCGCGTCACTTCACTCTCGATATCGGCCGCTTCGCTCTCGGGCCACCTCCCGCGCGCGTTGCTCCGCCTCGACGCGTTCGTCTCCCTCTCCCTCGGAACAATCTCTCCTGGGCCGTGCTACCCAACCTCCTCGCTGCGCTCCCACGCCTCCGCTCCCTCGACCTCTCCTCCAACCGCCTCGCCGCCCCAGTCCCCGACGAGCTCTTCGCGCAATGCCGCTCCATTCGCGCCCTTTCCCTCGCCTACAACCAGCTCTCGGGCTACATACCACTCGCCGTCGCCTCCTGCCCGTCACTCGTGTCACTCAACCTCTCATCCAACTGCCTTGCCGGCCCCATCCCTGCCGGGCTATGGTCGCTGCCTTCACTCCGGTCTATCGATCTTTCCGGCAATGAGCTCTCCGGGAGTGTTCCTGGCGGCTTCCCCAGGGGCAGTTCGCTGCGGCTGGTGGACTTGAGCCGTAACCTCCTTGGTGGGGAGATACCCGCGGACTTCGGCGGAGCGACGCTGCTGAAGTCACTGAATTTTGGGCACAATTTGATCACTGGCAGCCTGCCAGACTCGCTCCGGAGGCTTACCGGGCTGCGATTCCTTGGCGCCGGCGGCAATGCGCTTACAGGGGACCTGCCTGAATGGATCGGGGAAATGAGGGCGCTGGAGCGGCTCGACTTGTCCGGCAATGGCTTCACGGGCACGATCCCCTACACCGTCGCGAACTGCAAGAACCTCGTGGATGTCGACCTAAGCCGCAACGCTCTCACCGGCGAGCTCCCCTGGTGGGTGTTCGGCCTGCCAGTGCAGCGTGTCTCAATCGCTGGGAACAAGCTGTACGGGTGGGTCAAGGTGCCTGACGCCGCCGCGATGTCTCTACGTGTGCTGGACTTATCGAGCAACGGGTTCTCTGGTGAGATCCCGCCCCGCATCGCTGCCTTTGCCGGTTTGCAGTCTTTGAATCTGTCCTCGAATTTCATTTCGGGGCATTTACCGGCCAGCATTGGTGGGATGAGGCTGCTCGAGGTGCTCGACGTGAGCTCCAACCGGCTCGACGGAGGTGTGCCGCCAGAGATTGGCGGTGCCGTGTCGCTCCGGGACCTGCGGATGGGGAGGAATTCGCTCACCGGACGCATCCCGCCCCAGATTGGGAACTGCAGAATTTTGGTTTTGTTAAAAAAAATTGTACTGCTAGAGAGTGAATTTAACTAGTTGTCGACGTCATCAGGATTGCTTGTGCGTGTAGTTGACTAGGCCTGTTTCTTTTTCATTTTGTGATTGCTTTGACTGCTTTCTGTTTCTGAGGTTCTAGAGACGTTGTAAAAGGTGATGTAGGACAGTGTTGTCTTATTTTCTGTTCGGAACCCCAAACGGCAAATTCCGGGTCTCCGTTTGTCATGTTGTTTTGTGCGCATCCCAGTACCTTGCCCTATCTATTTTCTTTTTCTGAATACATGAGTAGGATTCGAACGCCTGTTTCTCGACTTGATGAACCGTAGTACTTTCAGATTAAAATCCAAATTATTTTTTTGTTCTGTAAGTATTTGGTTAGTCTAAGCATTAGAAAATCAGTTTTGATTGATGGAGAGGTGCGTTCTTCCATTTCAGGGATTTGTAGCACAATAGCCTCACAGGGCCAATTCCTCGCTCCATCGGCAACCTGACCAGCCTCCAGGTGGTCAATCTTTCTCAGAACAAGCTGAACGGGACATTGCCAGTGGAGCTATCTAATCTGCCCAGCCTCCAGATCTTTGACGTCTCCCACAACATGCTGTCAGGTGACCTGCCAAACAGCCGCTTCTTCAACCACATCCCTGAGTCCTCCATTGCGGAAAATTCGGGTCTCCGTAGCTCCCGGAAGAATGATTCATGCAGTGCAGTTATGCCAAAGCCAATACCCCAATTCCTCCTCGAACCCCTTGTCGCAGGCCACACCCAGTGCCCCTAGCAACATGCATCACAAGAAAATCTTACTCAGCATCTCTAGTCTATTTGCAATTGCTGCTGCTGCTGCTATTGCTATTGCAGTGATCACAATATCTGTGCTCAACCGCCGTGTCCGTGCTCGGGCATCTGCTCCCCGTTTGGCCCCTGTTGCATTATCTGAAGATTATCTTAGCCAATCCCCTGAGAATGAGGCTACTTCCGGGAAGCTTGTCATGTTTGGTAAAGGCAGCCCTGAGTTCAGCGCTGGTGGACATGCCTTGTTGAATAAGGATTGTGAGCTGGGACGTGGAGGTTTTGGTGCAGTCTACAAGACAGTGCTGAGAGATGGACAGCCTGTAGCCATCAAGAAGCTGACCGTCTCTAGCTTGGTCAAGTCTAAGGATGATTTTGAGCGACAAGTGAAGTTGCTTAGCAAGGCGCGGCATCACAATGTTGTCTCACTCAGGATTCTTCTGGACTTCATCACTGCAGCTCCTTATTTATGATTACCTGCCTGGAGGGAATTTATACAAGCATCTGCACGAGTCCACTGAAGATAACTCACTCCCTTGGGTGGAAAGGTTTGACATCATCCTTGGGGTTGCGAGGGGCCTGACATACCTGCACCAGCATGGCATCATCCACTATAATCTCAAGTCTTGCAATGTGCTGTTGGACAGCAGTGGTGAACCCAGGGTCGGTGACTATGGCCTTGCCAAGCTGCTTCCAATGCTAGACCGTTATGTGCTAAGCAGTAAGATTCAGAGTGCACTTGGGTACATGGCACCAGAATTTGCTTGCAAGACGGTGAAAATCACAGAAAAAATGCGATGTCTATGGATTTGGGGTCCTTGTGCTTGAGGTCTTGACAGGCAGGAGACCTGTTGAGTACTTGGAAGATGATGTCGTCGTGCTGTGTGATTTGGTCCGGAGTGCGCTGGAGGAAGGCAGACTGGAGGGCTGTATGGATCCGCGATTGTGTGGTGAGTTTTCGATGGACGAGGCTCTGCCGATCATCAAGTTAGGCCTCGTCTGCACCTCGCAGGTGCCATCGAACAGGCCTGACATGGGTGAGGTAGTGAACATAATTGAGCTGGTGGAGTCCTCAGGATAGTACCGAGGATGAGCTGGTTTGAGTTTGTATTCTGAATCTCTGTTTGAGTTCCCTTTTGTTTTGTTTTCTGAGATGCATATGTGATGCCAGATGAGTATGAAAATAGCGGTTGCAGATAATGGAGTGCTTGTAATCCGTTCAAAATTTTGGGTATGCAAGGCTGTTTGTTTCTTCTCTGAAATTGGTTGATTGCTTGGTTGGAACTTGGAAGAGTTGTAGCTCGTGTAGGTATTGACTTGGTGGTAGTCACGTTTGGTGGTACGTCAGCATAACAGGATGGCTAATGTTCTTGTCAGACAGTTCGATTGATACCGTGGCTCTGTTCGAAAGATTTAAATCGTTGAGCACTTCATCCTCTAGGATGTTTCTTGAATATGCTTGCATATTGTTTCTAAGTCATGCTTGCGTAGTTTTCCATTTATAGACTACAGATCCCTCGACATTTCGTCGATTATTATAAATGTGTAATATTCGCCGTACCGTCAATCAACCAATCAATTATCAATGTAGAGTGGATATCCATGAAGAGTAGTAGTAGCAGATTGAAGCTGAAGCTTTTCAATGCAATGGAGCAGTCATGTAATAAGACTCCCTGCATTTATCTTCAATGGGAGTATCAGCATTTCCATTTTGACTGACCTTTTAGCCAAACAGTTAGCAACAGATGACAGCCAGTTGTGGCACCCCAGCGGAGCGACACGTTCCTCACGTCACAAAGCTATTGTTAGTAGATTGCCACGACTCGTTATCATGCGTGTAAGCCTTCCATATTATAGCAGGGAAAAAGATCAACGGAACTTGACAGGTGGACAAACACGCCGACAGAATGAGATCGACGGTACAGGTACTGAGTGTGGGAGCGTGTGGACGTGGACGTGATGATCAAGATTCAAATAAGCAGGGAACGTAGGAAGGAGTGTGGTCGCAGCATGCATGTGGTGTCGCGTGAATCAGTATACCCACGCTGGCTTAAATCACTCGAATCATGGTTCAGAGGGCATTGCTTTTGATTCACTCAGGTCTGCTTGAATGGATTTTGAGAATCCGGATAAAAAAAAATCTCATAGACATGACGAGTTTCTAAAAAATTATAAATCTTACTTATATAATTTTATAGATTTAAATATTATTTAAAGTTTTATATCATAATGTATACCAATATGTTTAAAATAATAAAATATCATAATTTAAATAGTTAGGACTTTGACTTTATAAAGTTTGAATTTTAAAATCTATAAAATCCGATAAAACCTTTTAATTCAAACAATTGAGATTTTAGATTCTTAAAATCCAAATTTTAGAATCAAAAATGCAGAATCGGGATTCAAACGGTACCTCAGAAGCAACGTCCACGGGCCAATTGATTGGAACGACGAACCAGAGCAATATACGTAGTACAACCTTTATGTCATTATGAACGATGGCCGAAGAGTTGGGATCATATTTTAAGAGCCCATCCACGCTCGGAGTGGAGCCGCAGGCCTCGAGTGGAGGCCCTGGTGGGAAGCGATTGCAGTCGAGGAGATTTGGCACGCATCGCGAGCAAACTCCTCCGGCGAGGTTCGTGTCAGTTTACAATTAGCGAACCGAGGCTGCTGACTCTCGATCCGTGGCACCGCACCGCGCGGAACAGAGCGGAGCGAATCGTGTGGTTCGTAGCGCCGTGGGATCGCAGGGCCGGTTTGTCGCTTTGCTGTTGCGAAGATTCGGAGGGGGCATTGGTTTAACCTCGCTCACGTGATCGGGTAGTAATTGGGATCCACGCGGATTTGACCGCTTGCCCAATTAGGCCCCGTTTGAATTCTCGAGATAAAAAAAAATCTACAAGTATCTAAACGTTTTTAAGAGATTATGAAATCTCATAGAATCCTATAAATTTAAATATGATTTAAAATTTTATATCACAATGCATACCAATCTAAAATGATAAAATCTTGTAATTTAAATGATTAAGATTTTAAATTTATAGAATCTAAATTTTCGAATCAAAGAATTTAGATTATTTTTTAATTTAAACGATTGAAATTTTGAATTCTTAAAATATAGATTTTAAAATTCAAAAATTTAGAATTCGGATTCTGAGATTCAAACGGTAACTTAGCGCCGCGATGCTGACGAGGACTCCAGGCGGACCAGGCAGGAGCACGGGGCGCCCACGGCAGCGGCGTCGCGCGCGCTGGATCAACGGAGACGTGCTGTTCCGGCTGCCTTAATGCTTCCTTCCTTTCCTGCTTTCCGCGCGTCTCCTTCGCCCTCGCGCATTGATCGCGCGCAGGAGGGGTAGGTGGCGACGCAACAACGGTCGCGTTCGTTTGAGATTTTTTTGCCGGAACGCGCCCCACCCCGCCCTAGGGCATTGGAGGCTCATTTGATGAGCGCATTCGCTGCCACCACGCGTGCTTTAGGTGGTCGCATTTAAGGCGCCTGCGTGCCGTGGCTGCTACGGTCAGTTCGGTGGCC
>BCLH01001547.1:3931-17706 GCA_001602315.1 Zoysia pacifica | reverse complement strand
TCCCGACCAGGCTTGCTCATGGCGGCGGCGGCGGCTAACCTCCCGGCGAGCAAGCGGGCGATGGCCTACGCCCTCTGCAAGCACCTCAACGTCGATACGGTAAGGGACCACCCCTGCGGCTCGCTCGTTAAGTAAGCCTGCGGTTTCGATTTGGCTGCTTCGAAACGATGGAGTTCCGATAAATTTCCCTCCCGCTCTGTGTACTGCACTAGTGCTTCGGTTTGGTAGGCGAAACCGAAGGTGAACAGAAGCTCTGTACGAGTAGTAGCCTAGTTGGTTACTTGACATAGACCTCCATTTTTGTGCGATTTTGTTCTTAGGGTAGGCCATTTCCTGCATCACATGTGTGTTGGACCTGTATCATCTTGTGTCGTGGAGTGTGTATTCTGAAGCATATGTTTAATCTATGATGTTCAAGTTTCATGTCTACTCCTAAATAATACTAGTGTTTTCGGTGTACTGCACTTTAAGTCACTAACTATTATTGCTTCTTCAGTGTAGTTTGCTTGTTTGTTTGGATAAACTTTGCTAAAATTTTAGAAGAAAAACATTTTCTGTAGAGGTGGGGTATTCTGGCTGGAAATTTACTAATTTACTTTAATTGATTTTACAGAACACTATATCAAGTATCGAAGAGAGTGATATTGAGAGCCTGGTTTCATGTGTTGTGAAGTCACCACAGGATGAGGTAATGGTTGTTTCTCCATTTCTGTACGCCATATCTGCTAGCTGCTGTTTATGCGCGCTAAATCTACTTGCTACTGCCGAAACTCCCTTCTCTTCATCAATAGGTGCTGAAGTGGGTAAAGTTTGCCAGTGACTTTGCTGGCAATGATGGAAAACAGAGTACGTTGGTTGCTAATCTCAATCAAGATCTGTCCCAGAAGTCTGTTCTGATGGGTAATGGGTTAAAACCATCAGTTGCTGATATTGTTGTGTTTGCAACTGTACATGCTTTCATGGTATGTAGCTACGTATAATATAGTACATTTTCCCATTTGTGCGACTAATATCGGGTGTGAAAATAGCTATTTATCCTGTGCTACCTCAGTCATTCTCTTACTTTCTGATTCAGTTTCTCTAAGACAATTTTATAGTCTCTGGTGGGCATAACTTTGTAGAAGTAATTTCAATTGTTATCTAATTTTGTGGAAGTAATTTTATTACTCACTTCACTAATTTTATTTTTGTGTGGTCATTCCATTTACCTTTTTGTACACGAAACTGAAAAAAGTTCTGCATGTCTTCTACGTCATGAAAGCATCTGTTTTGCAGCTGAGGGAGTGCTGGTTTATTTTTCTGGATGTAAAATTTGTAGGGTTTAGTGTTAGATATTGCATGAGTTATTGGATACTTTTGTATCTATTTTCTTATGTTGTTAGAAATTTTTTCAAATTGTAATTGTTATTATTTGTCTCAGAGTCTTCTTAAGGACAATGAGTTGCAGAAATATTCACATGTATCGCGATGGATGGACTACATACAGGTTTGATAAATCTTTCCATTTATTTTCCAATCGCTACTATCTATCCTCAATGTGGAATACATACTCTTTCCTGGAAAAAATCGAATGGATTCAAATCTTTCTTCTTATTTTGTTACTCCAAGCTTCAGAGTCCATTCTCCACTATAGTTGAAAATAGCCATTTCTCTTCCTGCTTTCCTGGACCCTATGGTCATATCTTTGGAGTCTTGATTAACCTAGAGCATCAAGCTATCACTTCAGAGTTGCCCTCCTTTCAGGCCTGGAGGTTTTCCCACTTGACATGTAGAATCAATTAAGCGAAGTTTGTAAAACATTCGAATATACTGAGTTAAACCTATCCATCTCACTATTACTGAGCAGTCTGTTATACCTTTGAGGCTTTGAGAATCAGCTTGTGCCTTTTGTGATATTAAGTGCAAAGGTGCTGTGTTGGCATGCTGTTCTACCATATTCACAATCACTGAAATAAAGCCTACCCATCTCACAGTCACTGAAATAAAGCCTATCCATCTCACTATCACTGAGCTAGCCGCTATAACTTTGAGAATCAGCTAGTGCCTTTTATGACATTAAGTACAAAGGTTCTGTGTTGTCATGTTGTTCTAGCGTGTTCACAATATCTTAATAACTACTCCTTTGTTGCCTTGAGTTTTGTGGATGATTTTTATGATGTGCCCTTTTGACGGTGGAAGCATCTCAAATTCTTTGAATAATAGTGCCTCCTGTTCCTGTAAATAGGATGCAATTTCCATGATGCTATCCTTTTTGTCTAGGAGCACTATTTGTAACATATCATGATAATCTCTACTATTTAATGCAGAACGTTGTTGATTTTGGTACAACTTTGCAAAAGATAAATGTGACGAAGTCTGTCTTCAACCCACCTTCTGTAAGTACCTTTTCCGGGGTGCACTGCAAATATCAATATTCTTGGTTCGAATTTTGATTATAAAAGCTTTCTAATTTCACTAGCAACTTATAAATGGTTAACCATATGCCGGAATGCTGCTGCTTTTTGCAGTTCCATTGGTATGATTAATTCACTTATTTACTAGTTGTTTTTATGATCTGACTCTACAAAACAGCTGCTATGATACTGAATTAACCGGTTAACCTTATCCACAATGAAATCTTAAGCTGTTAACCTTTATTTCCTTTTTTGATATCTTAAAACTTCTTTGAAGCAACTTGTTTGAGACAACCAAAGTAACGGTACTGTTTCCTCAATTCTACGGCAGCATACAAAGAAAGCTGATAAAGGAGACTCTGAATCAAGTTCGAAGAAAGCTGCGTCAGGACAGAATATTGCTGACAAATCAAATGGAAGTGCTGACTCTAAGAAAGCTGTGGGGCAGGTAGTTTACTCTTTAATCGCACAAATCTTCATCAGTTATAATCTCTTTTGGAAGAAATTTGCATCTCATGCTGGCATGCTGCTGTAAAGATTTTCGTCCAATCCTATTATACTACATTTTTCATTCATTGTCTCGATAGTTTGTGCCTTAATATTGTTTACTTAACTAATTTGTAATTTTTTGATTCATATAGTTAATGTGCAATGCATCACAGTATTAAGTGAAGTGTCAGTCTCATATTCTTACTGTTTTGATACTAACATATATGTTGCGCTAACTAGTCTGCAGTTTTGGAGTAGCCATGCTTATTTCATGTTGAAGCTTCATTATTTTAGATTATTTCCCAGAAAAACTTATCCTTATTTTTATATAAATTGATGGCTTTCTTGTTTTGACACCAGAATAAGGCTCCTGAAGCTAAGGAGAATCCTAGTGCTGCTAAAAATAGCAAACCCTCTAGTGAGAAAAAGAAAGGACAAGCAACAGAGAAAGCTGCAGAGAAAGCTCCCGAGAAAACTGCAGAAAAGGATTCAGAGTGCAATGTCAGTATCCTAAATATACAGGTTGGCCTTATCCGTAAAGCATGGAAGCACCCATCTGCTGACAGGTGCTGTATTCTTATATCTCAAACTTTTCTGAATCCTCGGTTGTTCTTTTCAGTCATCAATTCAACTTCCTATTGCAGCCTTTTGATTGAGGAGATAGATTTGGGAGATGGCAATGTGCGCCAAGTTGTCAGTGGTCTTGCAAAGTACTGCAGCCCGGATGACCTTGCTGTAAGTAGCTAGCAGCATAAAGAAACTGAAATTACTGTTTTTTTTGGATCTTCTAGGGTTCATTTGTTTTGTTACTAACACACCATTTCTAATTCAGAATCGGCATGTTGTCTTGATCACAAATGTGAAGCCTGGGAAGCTGCGGGATGTCATGTCTGCTGGATTGGTATGCTCCATCTGTTGTTAGTGTTTTGTGAAACTGCAAAACATGTTTAAAAAAGTCTGGTTTTGGTTTATCACCATTTCCCAATATGTTGCAATTTACGAATTCAATCAACTGTTGATATCTTGCTGTCTGCTATACACTATAGCTGGGCCCTTTATGTGCGCTAAGGTTCTGAAGTGGGACTAAGCTATTCATTTACTCCCTCTGTTCTCAAATTGATGTTGTTAGGACAAGCAATTTAAGGCCTCCTTTGGATTGAAGGAAAATTTTCTTATTCCTGCGTTTTTCCTGTGAAATTCCTGCACAATTCCTATTGAAAATCCTGCGTTCCAAAGGAGCCCTAATGCAAATGTACACTAAATTTGTTGTCATAATGACATGAATTTAAGATTGGAGAACATTTCATGTGTTCTAACAAAGCATAATATCATACTTTTTCTCAACAACTAAGTGGTACCATCAAACTTTTAAAATTTCTTAACTCCCTGCCTGAAATGTTAGTGTTGTTTGGAGGTTTTCGTTGAGATTTTGTTGTTTACACTAATCATATGGCCAGGTCCTGTGTGCTTCATCTGAAGATCATACAGTTGTGGAGCCTTTGAGTCCTCCAGAAGGAGCCAAGATTGGAGAGCGCATTACGTTTGCTGGGTAAGAACTGTCTTATAGATGCAAGATATTCTATTCAATGGCTTGCTTGTGCAGCAACATATATCATTTATTCTGTCTAGTTCCAGTTTTTGTTCGTGAACATATAAATCAAGTTGTACAAGCTGAAGTTTGGTGGGAAAAAAACAGAAGTATAATCTGAATGAACTCGTGCAACATGTCTTCAATTGCCATTTTAGAGGTTAAAACATTATTCAGCTTGATAACAATTGTGGTTTGCTTTTTTGTAGCAGTTTTTTTTACATAATTGTGGTCTTTTGATTCCACCAATTTTCAATCTCTATCTTGTTCTTGATTGATTTTTCATCCACATGCAGGTTTGACGGGAAGCCTGAAGATGTCCTAAATCCAAAGAAAAAGCAGCTGGACAAGATTACACCGGTACGCATTTAAGAGTGGCTTATTTCATATGATGTTATATCACTTCTCAGAGATGTTCCCTTTACTCTGTCCCAATTCATCAATGATAAAATGTTCTGTTGGCCTTCCAGCATGGTTTAGATTAATTCAATCGTTGTCCTATGATAGTTAACTTACTGAGTTGAGTAGAGATTCAACTACTGTGTTGCTTTTTGCTGAATGATGTCTAGTACTTCTAACTTAGTTGTCTTATGTATCCAGCATCTTCGTACTGACGAGAATGGAATTGCAACCTACAAAGGAATACCCTTTACTACATCAGCTGGTCCATGTAGATCTTCCATTCCCAACGCAAATGTTAAGTGAACAGCTCATTGGACATGATGATTACACATTGATGTTCAGAAGCACATGAGAGGTGCTGTACCATTTTAAATGCGTGACATGTTTCTTACCCCCAGCAAGTGTTGCTAGATGTCATGAGTCCTTTCTCAACTTTTAATCGGTGAAAGCAATTTTGGACTCTTATTTGTGAAAAGAATTTCTTCCAAAATATAAGCATCAATAAGTTTAGTCAAAGTCAAATTTTTATCACTTTGACCACTAATAATATATAATTAGTAATGTTTTATCATATAAAAATTATTTTTTTATTCATCATTAAATACACTTCCATAAAAAAATATTTTTATATTAAAAATGATGTAATTTTATAGTTATTATTGATAAAAGTTAAAATTTTATAATTTTATTTAAACTTAAAAATGACGGGAGTAGTAATCTTCTGCAGAAGAACACAATATCCTCTGCGCGTATTCTGTTTCGGGCAAGAGTTGGGAATCTTGGGATGATTACTGTGGTAGGCAATCCTACGGCGGTATATGACGGACAGCTCTTTTTTTAGGACCAGTTATCCCATCACGGTTGTGCTGGTCCCTTTATACTAATTAAAGGGCTAATGCCTTGCTTGACTGTAGAGCTAGCATGAGAGCAGAGCATTGGTTTCTTTCTCTTGCAGTTCCTTTTGCGTCATTGCATCTGATATCTAACGGTCTGCTGGAAACAACGAGTTCGGACTAAGAATCTGTTTGTTTGCTGCACGGGCACGATTCTGGCTCACTGACATTACCTCAAGTTATACGAGTATTTCTGTATGAGTAGAGTACGATTATGGCAGTGGTCCTACTCACAGAAAATAAGCAGCATTTCCTCACAAGAGCAGCACGCGTTTGTTCCACGCGCCCAGAAAGGAGAAATGGAACGAACACTGGCAAACCCGACCCACCATCCACGCAGCAAGCCCACCCGAGCTCCCGTTGGAGCGAAAAGCCCGTCGAAACCCCACAAAATTCCCATTCGGCCGCCCTCCCGTCCCGAGCCGGCCCCGTCTCCCTAATCCCTTCCCAAGGGGGCGCCAGCGCAGCGGCCCCACCCATCTCCCGCCCCGATGGCGGCCTCCCTCGTCCACGCCGCGGCCGCCCCGCGGCTCCCGAGCGCCGGCCAGCCCGTCCCTGCGCTCCACCCGCTCGCCTATCCTTCGCTCCTGCGCTCCCCGTCGTTGTGCCGCCGCCGCATCGGGGTTCCGCTCCGAGCGGTCGCGCCCGGTCCCCGGGGTCTCGTCGGAAGGGACCACGCGCCGCGTGGTCGTCGAGTCGTCGCCGCCCTCGCGGGAGAGGAGGTACCTTGACTCTTGAGTCAACCCACCCTCTTTCTCTCTCCGAGATCCTTGCGTCTGTTGCTGTTTCCGGATGGAGGATTCCGTCATTCCGAGGCGTTTCTGTTGAGACTGTTCCATTTGTTTCTGTCTGATCTACCTTACACCTTCTCTTCTCTGCTAGCCTACAGGCCCTACACCAGCATTTTTTTTTTGTCTTTTTGTTGATTCAACTATTTTTAAACTGTCCTGAATAGTGCGCCCAGCATCTGCCAAGTAGGAAATGCCTATCGTATATTCATGCTGATTCATTTACACATATTGTTATGCCGAATTTTATGATTCCACTTGGCTGAATTTCGCTTCTGAAACCATCGATCCTTCTACCGGATTCAGGAGGTTTCCAAGGCGAGGGATGACAAGGACAGCAGCAATGTGGAAATACAGCCTGAGGAGGCTCAAGAGGCCTGGAAGGTGATGCTGGAGCAGTTCAAGACTGAGGCCCTGCGAATGCAGGCCCTATCAGTGCAGGCATACGAAGTCTACTCCAAGAGGGCCAAGGAAGTGCTGTTGGAAGCCTCACAGAAGCTAAAGATCCAGGCTGAAAAAGCACAAAAGGATCTCAGTGTGATCGCAGCTGAGCTTGGTGAAGAGGGACAGGAATATCTGAATATGGCAGCTCAAAAGTCCCCAGACTTGATCAAGGATATCACGGACACGTTCAGTGAACTTACCGGTTTGAGTTTCCCATCACAGTTTAAGGATTATCACGTCGGCATTCCATTCGGTATGTAAAAACTGCTCTACGTGGGTTTACTTTTCAGTTACAATTCATTACACATGCAAAACACTGAGGTTTGACAAAACTGAAGAAATGTCTGATATGTCATTATTCGTGTTGTCAATAGCTACTGCTTTTAAGGGTTAAAGTTGTTCATGTGCCTGCATTGTTTCTTGTAGGTACCTTTCTTTCTCTGGGAGGTTTCCTAGACTTCATGTTGACCGGACGCACATCTGCTCTTCGTTTTGGTATTATTCTTGGCTTGGCATTGTTGGCTATGGGCATCTCAAGTTTGAGAACACAAAGAGATGGCGGTCGTCTGCCTCGTCTTCTGCTTAAAGGCCAAGCAGGTTAATTATCTTTACCCCTTATCTTTTCCTTGCTATAATTTATTTGATCCATACATTTTTACTTGTTCTTCTGCTATGCATTTTAGACATACTTATAAGCTTTGCAGCCTCAACATGCAATGTCTAGCATAATAAAGATAAAATAGAAGGGGTTTGTTGAGTATGTCAAACTGCTTAGCTAATTTAGCTACCAGAAAATTGTTATCTATCCTACAATAGCTTATAACGTCTTTTTGTGCCTTTTCTAGAGTTTTTTCTCTCTATTATTTTACCACATTATGTAAATTCAACAAGCATAACTTAATGTTTCTATACAAAATCTAATGTTGTCAGTAAAAAATTGACGTAAACTGTTGAAATAAGTTTTCGTAGTGAGTTATGATATATGTCTACTTTTCCATTATTCACACTTATAAGATTTCTCATTATCACGACGTCTCAATGGCTGCTTCTGGCCATAAATTGATTCTCATGATGAAGTTTTCATATAACGCAACAAAACTGTAGAGCTTAATTTCATAAAATTCTGTATGCACTGCTTATGATAATATTTTTAGGTAAGTTAATGGTGAAATGATTAGTGTTAGCATAATATTGACCAATATTTGATAAACATCATTCATTTGGGATTTTGGAATTTCTCTAATTCTTCTTCCAAACCTTATTCTACTGTTTTATATCCATCTTTGGTGTGTATTTTGAACTTGAAGTTTATGCTATCTTGAGGTTTTTAAACAAGATTTTGATAATGATCTTTCTCGATGTTAGAATACTGCAATATTGTTTATAGGCACATAGCATCCAATATTTCAACTGTTTCAAATGAAACATGCAATGCAATAGCTATTCGGTGATATAACTTGGGTGTGGATTATAATTGATTACCGGCTCAGCACACATCAAATTATTACTTTATTAGAGTCGAGATTTATTTTAACTAGCATCTTGACTGTTTATCTTGTGGCATGCAGCAATTGCTACTGTCATCTTCTTCAGGGAACTGTCTGTTTTACTTCAGGTAAACATTTTGATATGTAGTTCATGTATCTGTATATCTAAATCATGATATTCTGCTGTTATCACCTTTAGATCTAATCTGGCTTATCTATTTTTCCAATAGAATGGCTGGTTTCCAAAAATATTCATGGTCCTTCTCAGGTTAGTACGTTTTGAACCTTTTAATTGATTGAAGTACAATCATTCTACACTTATTCAGAAACATAGCTGTTTGTGATATTATATTGATTCATCACAATATATCTACCACATCTGTCCATCTACCTGCTGGAGACTAAAATCTTTTGTGTTTCTTACTTTATTAAGGGGCCAGATCAGTATACAGTATATTTTTTGATGAATGCGAACATTTTTCTTGCCTTTTGATATCTGAAAATATAAATATCCTGCTGTTTTCTGATTTATAAATGCTTTGTATATACTGCCACTCTGTGATCCTTCCATAGCCATATTGCCACCCTAAACTGCTAATTTAGTTTTCTCTGTGTCCACAATCTTTCCTGCAAGGCATTCTATTATCCCTAATGTTTCTTCAAACACTTTGAAAGCTGATGCCAAGCACTAGAGAAATGTTGATAACGAAAATTGGTCATGTTGTATTCATTTATAAACTTAGCATCTGTTAGATTGAACTTGGTACCACATTTCAGTTGCCCTTCATTTCTTGTGTAACCATTACAACTGTTTTTTGTTGAACAGGAAAGTTCTCTGTTGAGGTTTATTTTTTTGGTGTCTCTAGGTTGACACCGACTCTTTAGAAATGGTATCAAACAGTAGTGATACCACTTCTTCCGTGGACCCAACCTGTTACTCCAATATAAACCCTCTACTATCTAACTCGGGAGACCAACACTCATAGATAGCTCAACTTTTATTCCCAACACAAACTTCATACACGTAAACACTTCTTCTATGTGCCTACCTATGACTCACTATGACACACATACACACACTAGGACTCATACTCAAGTCGTGGCAGCCTTAACATGCCTTCATGTATGGTAGCACTTATGGCTCTATGGCATGGTCACTTTGGATGAGAGGAGGCACCCCTATTTATAAGATTACATAACCGTTGGATCGGTGTCAAGTGGCAACCATCCAAACACTCCATACAAAATATCCTAACTCTAAAATCTTCTCATCCTTATCCACTATCTAGATATTTTTCGCCATATCTAAATATCTAGATTCCTCACTATTCTCCACTTTGCTATGAAGCAGTTCTAGAATCTTCCATAGCAAATATCTTCCCTCTTGTAATATCCAAATAATTCTTGAATATTCCAAGTATGCATTGATATATTTCAACATTCTCTTATTGATATGAGACAATTTTGAATTGTGCTGCAGTGGGACAGCAACAGCCTTTTACTTTTATCGCATTGCTACTGGTAACACTCCAAAGATCTCTGAGCAGTGAGAAAGATTCAGCAAACAAACGGTAACACCTAAATTCGATATAGATAATGATAATGATTTCTTTACTCTATCCGCTTCCCCTGTTGGTTGCAAAAATAGGGCCATAAGAATGCTGTAAGGTCTGCACACTTCATTATCTTAACTAGTTCATGGATTCTGTGCATCACTGGATGAACAGGTGACTAGGTGAGTACTGCTTGGTTCGAAACTTTCAATTTCCGGCAACTCAGTTCAGGCAGCCTCGGTTGCTGTCTAGCATCAGTGGCAGGTTTTGGTGACGAATGGAGTAAGAAGAATTGTCTGCTTACTCATGCTTGCGGCGAACTCATTCGTTTCTTTGTTCATGTAATATAGATATCCTGGAACAACAATAATAAATGATCGTCAAAGGTCATGATGTACGTAGCTATTGAGTACATCTGTTGTTATTGCCCGCGGTAGCAGTGCTGTAGCAACTAACACGCTCAATATTTAGCGCAGTCAATCCAAAGTGTCAGCAGTATTCTTTTCTGTATTTTGCAGCCTGCTTGTACTCAATTGTAGGAGTATTTACTAGACGGTAAGTTGATATTTTTTGGAAGTTGTTTCTTTCTTTCCTTTCATTATGGCCTTGATTGTATTGGTTTTGCCTCCTTTCACTGCATATTGCAAGGATCGCCTGCCAAACCCACCTTTCGCAAGATATCAAAATGCGAAAATTGCAGTAGCAAATAATCTTCAGTTGCTGCAAAGTTGCATTCTCTTTTTTTTTTCTTTTTTGCGACTAAAAGTTGCATTCCTTTTACTCCCGAGATCTGCTCTGCTTGATTATGTAATTCTCCCTCGTGCGACATGCATCTCCTGTTACCTCGACTATTTAAGATGTCATCCCCGGTCAAAAAGACACGTGATACGGACCCGATCGAGTCTAGTAATCACATCACAGATGCGTCAGGTATGTGTCTAATCGAAGATTTTACGTCTTGACGTGGTGCCGGTCTTCCGAGAACCGGAGGTCCCAGATAAATTTTGATCGGTGGTGTCCGGGGTTTGTTCCTTGACTCAGTTAACAAATGAACCAACAAACTATTTTTTAGGTTCCCACCGCTCCTTGGGTGCTACTATATCGAAAGTTCATTTGATGCCTTGCTGATCAATCCCTCTCTGAAGAAGCAAATTCTAAAAAGCGATTTCTGCAGAAAATATTACGAGAAATTGGATAGGTTGCCACTCAAATATAGAAGTAGCGCAACAGTCCTCGCTAACTACCATTAGGGACTGCCGCGACACAGCAGAATTCTCTGCTTCCCACATATAGTACTTTTCTAAGCTGATGTAACATCTGATGTGCTACTGAAGCGTGGCAACGTGTTGCAGAGCGGATCCGAAATCGAAGGGGTCGTCGTTGAGGACGGACGCCCAGTCGAAGCTGCCGTCTAGGAACTGTGTCACCGGATCAGGAGCGTAGGGGAGCGCCGTCGCGCTTGGCTCCTCCGTTCGGGCCGTGTCGTGCCACTCGTGCACCGTCTGCGCCTCAGCCTCAAACCCGGTCTCCGCAGACGACGCGGATGACATCTCGCCGTCCCAGGACAACAGCTGATGGTGCCCCGACGGAGGTGCCAGTCCTCCGACACTCACCCACGCGTTGGAGCCGGAGTCGACGACGTAGGGTGGAGGGGCTGGCGCGGACGAGGCGCCGGCGCCACAGCAGGTGTGGTGGCCGTAGTACGCGATCTCGTACGCCGGGGGCTGCTCCTCCTCGTGCGTCCGCTGCACCCGCCGCGTCGCCGTGCATCCCTGGTGGCTGTACGCGCAGCGGTGGTAGAGCCTCGGGTGCTTGCGGCCGTTGATCTTCTTCTGGCCGTACTTCCTCCAGATGAACCCGTCCACCGTCGTGCCACTCGTCACCACTCTGATGGGCGCCTCTGCGCCGCGAGACCTGCCAAATCGTGAGGTGCAACAAGTCACCGCGACCGACTCGATCGATGCTCCGTCGCTAGACATCGGTGCAGGACTAAGAACCTTTTTCTCGGAGGAAAACATGTGGCCACCGCTGTCGTTGCGGCGGCGTCCTCGTGCTCGACCGCCTTCCTCTTCTCGCCGCCGCCGCCGGCTCTGATCGCGGCGATGACGCGGCCGCAGCAGCGGAGGATCTCCGCCGCGAGCTCCTGGTGCGGCGACGCCGGGAGCAGGTAAACAAGGTGCGCCGCCGACTCCTGCCCCATGGTCATCTGCTCCAGCACCACGGCGTGCGCGTTCGACGGCGGCGCCATCACCCCTAGCAATTACTACTCAAGTGTCACACAGTCGCGGCTCACTTGTTGCCTTGTTGGTTTCAGTCGTCTCTGCCGGCAGAACAGCTAGCTTGAAGGAGACGGCGGGGTCGGACGCAGCGAGATGAGCCCAAATGCCGGGGGTATTTATAGGCGTCGGACCGGAAAGCGAAGCGAAACTGCCTGGAAGCAGTCAGCCATTGAGCTATCAAGGCGGGTTATCTCAGGGAATGAGTGCTCGGTGACGGGCTGGTGGAATGAGATCTCATGATTAAACACCATCATATGAAACCAACGGAACGAGATCCCCTAGCGCACTGCCCACTGCCGTGAAGTCACTGCTGTGTGGACCGTGCGTGTACCTGGGCTCACATACCAGCGACGTGCAGTAAGGAGCAGTGCGGCAGACGATTCGTTTTCCAAACCAACATACGCATAGGTTTACAGAACGGATACCGGTGGCTTGTAGCCAGTAAAATTGGTCAGTTTGATTTTTTGCTATATTACTCTAAATTAGTTTTTTTATCAAAAATTAATCATTCGATAAAAATGAGTTGGATTAATTTTGCTGATTTTTTATAAAATCTATCGGTTCGGGAACTCTGTCCTGGGCCGTAGTGGATAGCAAGTGAGATGATCCACGTTGTCGCATTTGCCCGGGGTTCAGTTGGCTACCCCATGTGCCGGGTACATGGCTGTGACACTCTCAAAATTTAATCAAAGTGAAATCCTCCTAAAAAAATTTTAGTGGAAAACTTCTTTTCTTTCTTAAAAAGAAAAATTCACATTAAAATAAAATATTATAAATATTGAAAATTTCAAAATAATAATAAAATAATAATAAATAAATGTGTCAAAGTGCTTAAATTCTTTTGAAGTTAACTTATTTGAATTACTCTGAATTTGTGTGAATCTTTTCGAATTAAATTGATTTTGAAATTTGAAATTTGATTATTCTCTTTTTTACGGCAAGCCCAATGGGCTACTCCTTTTTTCTTCTCTCTCTCCTCCACCAGCCTAGCCTAGCCCAGCCCACAATGCTTGGATTAAAAAAAAAAGGAGGCCGGGCGCCACTGGGCCGTGCCGACCCAACGGCGCCTAGGGCCCAACCCAACCACCCCGCCTTCTTCCCCAATCACACCTGCGCGATGTCAGACGCGTGCGTGCCTACGCCGCCGGTGCCCGCGCACGTCGGCCGCCTGTTTTCCTCCCGTCGCATCGCCACGTTGCCTGCCCGAAGTGATGCCTCACGCCCCGGCAAGTCAACCCCGGCTTAACGCCCCGGCAAGTCAACCCCGTCTCAACACCCCGCCGCCCCTTCAATGCGCCGCACGCGTGGACAAGCAACCGCCCCAAGGATCGGTCCTCGGCAAGAGACCGTCGGCCCACTCCCTGCTCCGGCCACCGCATGCGTGCGCGTGCGGCCTGCGTCCGAAACAGCCGCCGGCGCACCTTAAACCTCCCGCGCACTCACCGCGCATGCCGTCCTC
>BCLH01001546.1:31775-80950 GCA_001602315.1 Zoysia pacifica | reverse complement strand
AGAGCTGTTTTCCCTTGTGTGTGTGTGTGAAGCCACGTGAAAAAGAATAGAAGCAGGAAGTCACAAAAAAAAAAACATAGCTTCACTAGCTCTGTCTCTCCGTCACTTAATATATAATTGTTTCATGTTTGTAGGAGAAATATATTTTACTAAACTTTTTCGGATAAGGCAGAACTAAATTCAGAGAGTCTTTTTTTTTCTAGAGAAAGCAGAGTCAAAGTCGTTTTAAAGAAATCAGAGCCCTACTTAAGGAACCATGCTCATTCAAGAATTTTTTTTATGCTTAAGGTAAATCAATTATAGAGTCTCAATGCACCATCCAACACATCATGTTGTATAAAATTCAAATTTTAGAATTAAAAAGCTCATTCTTGCAGATATCACCGACACCGCACCGATGAGAAACAATACCTGCAAATTTATTCTGGGAGACACATCATCCCAGTACAAGATGCAGGCCTATTCAGGATCGAACCTGCAGTGGCATCAAAGTTTTTTATTTCATTTGAACCGTTAAAATTGATCGAGACCGGTTTAATGAAAACTATAAAAATCGATCAAAAATAGCTTCAAATTGAAAAATTAAAATTTGAACGAAGTACTACAGTAAACCGATCGATTTATCAAGCGGTTTCATCGGTTTATCAACTAGTTTATTTGGTTTTAGCAGTTTTTAGTTTTAAAGTTTCAAAACCACCGGTTTCACTGGTTTATCCTCGATTTCAACAATTTTATTAACTGATTTTAGAGATTTTCGATATTAAAAAATATATAAACTTTTTAAACTTTTTATTTTTAAAATAAAAATCGATCATCGAACATTTCACTCAAAAACGTAAAAAAAGATCGGTTTTGATGGTTTTTGAAACCCTTGCCATTCGACCCAGCTCTCAGTTACACGAATCCAGTCGCCTCCTCAGCATACACGGTGGACCTACCGCACCCCTTCGTCGGTCTATCAACGGTCACCGCTCTCGCCACCCCGACCTCAGAATCCAAGCCGCTCGCCGGCCCCACCTCGCCGCCGCCACTATCCACCTCGCCGCCGGCGACCACATTTCAGGTGAGCACGCTGCGCTCTCCCTTACACCACCGCCACCACCACGCCTGCTACTAGCCTCCATAACCCTAGATTTATTCAAGAATTTTCATTCGCTATAGCAGTTTGCTGAAATCAGCTTCACTTTCTTACTTACCCTTTGAGTTTTGGTGCGATATATTTCATTTTTAGGAATACAGAGGTACATGTTGATGCTGCCCACAAGGAAATGAGAAGCATCATCGAAGTTATAGCTGATACTGGAAAATTCTGGTATTAACTTATATACCTCTGCCTTGGTTTTGATTGGATGGGTTACCTATTCTTAGAGGTTTAACCAAGTAACTCTGGTGTCATTTTGCTATACAAGATATATGTAACACACTGCGAATGAGCTCTTTTAAACTAATTGTGTATGTGCTTTGGTTCATTGAATAGAATGTGAGAATATGGAAAGTATCAATTAATGTAACATCTCAAATGATAAATACCAGCCTCAGGGTGCCAAGCGCATGCTAGGCTGATTGGGTTGTCAACATTATATTTCATTGACTGGTAGTATATTAAATCATCATGACAGAACATTTAGAATGGAATCTCTATGCCTGTGATTAACTTCTGTTTTGCAGGCATGACTGGGGTTTTCTTAAGGGTTTGATATCTCTTCAAATGAAGCAGGTATGGGGAGGTAAGCCTCCGAAAGTGGTTTGCCACAAATGTGATTCTTATTCATGTATTGGATATGTTTAGGAAAATCTCGTAGCTTGGTCATCTAAATTGATATTAATCACGTCCAGGCCTTGGCTGGATATTCTGAGGAGCAAGTGATAAGCCAAGAGAATGAACAACAACATGGTTTATTAGGAGAGGCGTACTCTGAGCTTGTTAACCGGCTCACTGATGGTACACAATTTTCATTTAGTTACATTTTCAAAATACAAATACATTACTGAATGTTGTACCATAAATGCACTTGTAACCTTCTTTGATCTGAAACAGTCCTAGTATCCCCAGTCCTCACTAGCTGTAAGTCTGCAAATACAGAAAATGATGTTGTTTGCAGTCAGGCATTAATCTCTGTCATGTAGATGTGCATCCATGTAAGTTTATTTTGTTGGTAAAAACTAGTGGGCTTAACTTACATACTCTTTGTTGATTTAAAGGCTAGGCACGTTTAGTGTATGCTAATTGTCTGCATGACTCGCTAACTAGTTGCTGCACAAGTGGTGTTTCTATGTTTGCGCAATAGTATTGTGCATGTGTGCTCCTCTATTATTTTTACCTTTTTGTACTATAACTATTAAGTTGAGAGCAGCTTTTAACAGATTTGTTGCTCATTTTTTGACAATGCACTTTTCAAAAGGGTTCTTTAGATAGGCATTAAGAAAGTGGTGCATTTCCAGCGCAGTACCAGCAGCTTATCTAATACTCCTAATTTTTGCAGAGCTCAAAAGTGTAATGCCTGAGAGGCCGATATTCTTTTCTGGAGCATTTGCAGATGTTTGATTGTTTGCTTGAATTTATTTGCAGCCCATTGGAGGTTTGAAGAAGGTCCTCCATTTACACTGCAAAGGCTTTGTGAGGTGATACTTTTCCTTTCTGTTTCTTTCTAAAAAGATAGCATAAAATTCCAATGTTATTGATATTGTTATTCATAACCAGAAAATTGTGTGTTTCCATTCATATTTGTGTTTTCTCTGCTTTTGAAGAAAGGGCTTAAATTAAGTTTCTGTTGACAGCTTTTATTGGATCCGAAAGGAACATATGCAAAATTATCAAAGCTTGCCTTGGCCTTGGAGAAGGTTTGTTAGCTGGTCTATCATTTTTCTTATTGATAATATCTGTTTATGTGGGTGAGCGAGTAAGCTCGAGTTGCTGGTATTTCAATTTATTGGATTACCCCTTGAATCAAAGTACGATATCTCGAGCTATGATTTCTGAAATAATATTGAGCTGCTGTTGATAGTTAATGCCATCAAACATCAGGCTGCATTCAACCTATTTCAGTATGCTTTAAGCTAGACTGGTCAAATGATTATTTTCATGCATCAGTGCTGATTCTGGATTCTTTCATGCAAGTAGCTATTGATATTTTGTTCTATTTGTTACAAACTGTAGAACCTCCTAGTCACATCAACAATGACCAAGTGCACAGACCCGTATCCAGCAGCTCATGGTGGACCAATATGTTCAGAAGGTGCACAAATAGCAGACAACATTGGTGCTCCTGTTGTTGTTGATGTGGAGCCTGAAAGTATGCCAGAGCCTACCGGAGCAGAGTCGAACAGAACAGAGCATAGAGGAGGTTATGGTGATGAGGAGATGGCTGATGCAGAACCTGAGGAGGTGCCTTGTAGCCATGATGTAGAGATGGAGGAGGGGAAGCCTGATCAGGTTTTAAGTGTCAACCCTGATGCTAACCCAGATGCCACAGCTGTTCCCACTGAAACAGTGAATGTCAATGAACCCTCATCAAATCCTCAAAGTTGAGCTTGATTGACATGAAAGCCATAGAACCAATGCTCCAGTGCAGTTCTCTTTTCAACAATCTGCCTCAAAAACCTGCATGGATGCCCTCCCATCAACAAACCCCAAACTTTTATAGGATTCAAAATTTCATAGGGAGCCAGGCATTAACTGATTATGCCATTGATGTTGTCGTTGTTGCCCATTCAGAAAATTCTGTAGATGTTGGTCATGCTCGAAACGTATTTGAACATTCTGATGGAATAGTTTTGACACCGTGATCATGGTGTGTTTTCATCAGATGCCACGTAGAAGCCTGTATGTACAAGTTAACTCCATCATTTGGGTTGTCACAATTTACGTTGTATCCAGGATTAGTCTAATAGACAACTGGCTAAACTCATTTCATCTCCCTTTTCCGACCTTACAATGCATCATGAGAAATTTAACTTCTGAACATTTGTTGCATTCCTATTCTTATTTTTCACATCTTGCTAGGGAATTATGTTTTCTATCCAACTGCTCTTTTGTGATAAATGCCGTGCGTTGGACTCATTCAGATTTCCGTGGTGAAAGAATTTTACTATGAATGCTCCACTTCCTGCACGGCAGTGACGGAACTTTGATGTCAGCACGACTAGGGCCACTAATGCTCGTTTAAGATAGTACACCGTTGCCAATATATAAAAAGTAAAGTGAAAACTCGATGTTTATAGTGATTTGATATCGTTGGAGTGACGGCTTGAGTGGGCATGCCGCATGCCTCCTCCTGCTTGTGCAGCAGTTCGGCAGCAGGAATTCACAGGCTTGCACTAGATCTCGGTTTCTACGGTAGGTAGGTCATTCAATTATTCTTCAGTCCGCTCATCTTCACATTAGTGCTGTGGCAAGCTGTTTTCACGATCTACTGGTTGGGCAAAGCTAATAGTATGAAAGTTATATAAGCCACATTGCTTAAGAGTTTAGAAGGGGTACACATATATTGGCCCACGACTAGGGCCATTGTCCTAGTGGTCCTCAATGTAGTTCCGCCGCTGCTGCACGGCAAATGGAAAGCTACGCACTGCCGATGTGCTGCTAGTTTTTAATGTTGGTGCTACATTTGTCTTTTATCTTTTTTTTTTCTTAGAAGTAAATGCTGTGTGGTAGGATATCTCGGGGGCTGCCTTTTTTACTGTAAAGTCTTTTGAGCTAAGAGTTGGAGCTGACCGGCCGTTTTGTTCGAGATTCTCTTAGGGCATGTGGTCGCAAGCTTCTTTTGTGTCATTTCGCTTGTCACGGGTGTCGTTTACGGTTGATTTTGTAACCTAAGAAGTTTTCTGTGTGCAATTTCTCTGTCCTTCTTGCAGCTATTATTACCTTACGACGCCATGTATGTGTCAACGCTATCTTTGTGCGGTTCTTTTCTTACACGTTACTGGATGTTGATGGCCAAACGCACCTAGCCATGATGTGACTCACAACGACGTTCGTGTTGCTATGAAACGTTGATCCATTCTCCTGCGTCTGTGTCGGTTTTGGATTGGCTCTTTCGTTGGGCACCGGGCGTCAAATTGTCAAAAATGCGTCAGGTCATTTAGCGACAAAGACTGACGCCTAATTTTTTTGAATAATTCTGTGTGTTTCTGTGGTATTTAATCAAAGTCAAACTATTATCACTTTGAGCATTAATAATATATAATTAATAATGTTTTATTAGATAAAATTATATTTTTCAGATTTATCATGAAACAAAATTTCATTAAAAATATTTTTTATATTAGAAATTACAGAATTTTGTAGAATATTATTGCTAAAAGTTAAAAACATTTGATTTTATTTAAATCTAAAAATATTTATATTTTAAAACGGAGGCAGTACATTTATTTTTTCGGTCATGACAGCAGCTGGTGACCAATTAGGTGTCATTTCAGGCCGAGCCATTGCTATGGATCATACGAAACTTTTAAGGTAGTAGCAGTTGCTCCTATTTAAATTGAGTTGACGCCTGCAGAACGAAATTTTTAGCATTGTGTCATTGTTATTAGGTTTTGCTGTGCTTTTGTGGTGGGTTAATGTTACTCCCACTAGACATGGCGATGTTGCTCTTTTGTTTTATAATTTGACTCCAGGTTATCCTCCGTAAGTAATTGGACTTGGATCAATGATAAGTTACTAGTACACCTCAAAGAGACAAACAAGCTAGGCAGCTAGCCCTAATTTATAACCCTAGACTTCTGTTAGCTGTTGGCACCAAGCAACACCAGGGGGGATGAACCATTGCCTGCTCTGCTCAGTGCTCACCAGTTTTCTTTGTTAAGAGTAACTCAGTGATCAAGTTGATAACTACTTCACGACGTGACCATTTATCAACAGGTCTGAGTCTTCGTCCCGTATATATATTGCACACTTGTAAACGAATGAACGGAATGATCGTTTTATCTCTCTCAATTGTCTCTACAATTAATTTAAGCAATCTTTTCCTTAACTTTCCGCATACTGTTTATCACGCCACGATCATGGCATCCTGTGGCTAGTGAAGATGCTGTAAGCCTTTTTGTAACGAGTGCACTAGAAGCTTTCGGAAGCGCTAATGCTGGCACGCTCAAGCTGATGCCTCGCTCGCTGGAGATTGACACGATCTTTTGACTTCAAAGATTAATTTTAATCACTAGTTTTATTTAAAAAAAATTAAATGTGTAAAATTAAAAGTTATGATTCAAATAACTCTAATGATAAATTAAATTATAATAAAATATATAATATTTATCAAAAATTTAAATAAAATAAATAATTCAATTTAATATTTAAAATCAACAATAACATTAATTTAAGTACGAAGTGAGTACGTAATAAAACCACAGCAATAAACACGAGTCAGGCTATCCTTTTCCGCGGTGGCATGGAGGATACGGCATTTGTTGATTAGCGGCTCTTCGCGTCAATGTCGGTGCGCCGTGCGTCGCGTCGGGCGGGGGTTGGAACACTCCGCGTTTTGAAAAGACGGAAGGGGAGTGAACCTCCCCAAACAATGGCTTAGTGTAGCAGAATTTTTACGTTAACTGGTGGAGTTTCGACCACCAAATATTTCTTAAATATTGACAACTCTGACTTTTTACATCATTTTTAATCATTCATGTTGTGTTAGTCGTGTTTCAAATATTTCTAATGATAAAAATAAATTATAACAAAAGTTTATTATTTTTTATTATTTTAAATAAAATAAATAGTTAAAAATAATATTTTAAAACAAAGAGAGTAGTATATAACCAAAACGAAGCAAGGGCTGTGAATATTTCTCCAAACTTACTGCTACACAGCTACATGTTGTTAAAAAGGTAGTTTCGTCATTTCAAAATATACGTATTTTTAGATTTAAGATAAAGTTAAATTTTTTTAACTTTTATTTATAATATCTAGAAAATTATATATTTTTAATATAAAAATATATTTTTTATGAAAGCTTATTTTATGATGAATAAAAAAATATAATTTTTATATGATTAAATATCATTAATTATAGATTATTAGTGGTTAAAATGATAAAAATTTGACTTTGAATAAACTTAAAATTTTTTATATTTTAAAACGGAGGGAGCAATGATAATGGAGAGCCAACAAATCAATCCATGCGAGGAAAAAAAGGTTGTTAAAAAAGTGCATTAGTTTTGTGACGAAAAAGGTGCTTTTTAATCTTGAGTGAACCGCACTACACCCCGTCTAGATGGAATTATATTTCCCAGAGACCCTGTATAAAGCACGTTTTGCCATTTTTACCTTGTGTAGCCTAACCGAGTAGAGTAAATTCTAATACTCAATATATTTAATGACCTTGGTTGGCATAAATTTTAGCACCAACATCATCAGTAGAAATATAAGGGTAGTGGCATGTTGTCTTGTTTAACATACGCAGTATCTTATTAGAGTAGTTATTTATACTATTTGAAGATAATTTAGTTCTTTGTGCAGCTAGTTAGAGAAAATGTGAAAGTAAACAGAAACAATTTGATGAAAAAACTCAAGTTCGTGCTTTGACTGACATCATGCTCTCACATAACAATTTATTTGACCAATAATACCTTGCTAATGAAATTGACGCCAAAATTTTTTTTTCTCCTCAAGCTTGGCTCCTATATATTACCTTCACTCCAAAATATAAACATTTATAAGTTTGGACAAAGTAAAAATCTTTTAACTTTTACCAATAATATCTAAAAAATTACATAATTTTTTTATATATAAAATATTTTTATGAATATTTATTTAATGATGAATTTTAAAAATATAATTTTTATATGATAAAATATTATTAGTTACATATTATCAGTGGTCAAAGTGATAAAAATTTGACTTTAACTAAATATAAAAATGCTTATATTTTAAAACAGAGGAAGAATGTGATACAATATATGCCGTGCAATTCCTTTCAAAACATGACTCCATCAAATAGCATTTATCCCTTTTTTCATGATATGATGTGGTTTCATGTATGGTGAGACAACATAAATAATCAAAGATATTTTTGATCGAACTTAGAAGCTTTCTCCAGTTTTAAAATATTGATACTGTTAATTTTTAACATTAATTTTAATATTTATCTTATTTATTTATTTTTCAAATGTATAAAATTATTAGTTGTATTTACTGCTAATGATAGATCAAATTATAACATAATATATTATATTTATTAAATAAAATAAATATTTAAAATTGATGTTAAAAAATAATTATATCAATATTTTAAAACTAAAAAGAGAGAGCCGAGTCCGCACGTAATACACCTTTGCATTTTAGGACCCGTTTGAATGACTACCAAATTTTGATACATTGTAAGTATGCAGACAAAAGTTTGGCCCTAAAAGTAGCACCATACGACAAGTTTTGACATAAGAAATGAACTAGACTATTGACTAATAACATACTACATCGTAAATTTAACAACAAGTAAACAATTACTAAGTACGTAGCTTGTCAAAGTTTTGATGTGATAAAGTTTGACTACCATCAAACATGACCTTAAGCGTGACGTAGAATCGGAGGGAGCACTCGCAAGTGCGACAATGTATGGCGAGCTGGGGACCTGGGGTAGGATCAGATTTTTGAAAATGATTTAGTAGTAGCATTTTTTTCTATCATTAAGAAAATTAAGCAACACGCAGCCATATTCTCGTCAATTAAAATTGAAAAAGAACAAGGACTAAACGGCAAAACCTGCTCTCTTCTTCTTCCTCCCTTCCTTCTGCTGGGAACCTCCTTCCAGTTCCGGTCCTCCGCCATTTCTTCCTCTGCCGCACAGCAGATCTGCTCCCCCGCCTCCCATGGCGTCGCCGTCGGGGAACCCTTACCCCGGCCCGAGCAGCCCGTTCGATCCGGGCATGCTCTTCCGACCTCCGGCAAACCCTAACCACCCAACCACTGCCCCGACCCCAACCGGCGTCTTCCCGGACCCTGCCTCCGCGCCGCGGCCCACCGGGCCCTACTCCTATCCGCCGAACAGCACTCCCTTACACCGCGGCCCTTACCTCCACTACCCCAACGACCCCCAGGTCCCCCACGGCTTCCACCTCCGTGCCGGGGGCGCCTTCGCGAACGCTAACCCCACCGCGAACCCCGTCCCGCAACCTGGCGGCCCCAACCCGGGCGCTCGGCTGATGCAGCTTCTGGGCAACACCACGCCCACCCACCTCGACTCGGCGGCGACCATGCCGCCATCATCGTCGGAGCCGGCCACGCTGCTCCCAGCATCGTCGTCCGCGCCGCCGGTGAGGATGACCAGCAGTAAGATGCCGCGTGGGAGGCTTCTGGGAGCCGGGGAACGAGCGGTGCACGACGTAGACTCGAGGCTGCCTGGGGAGGCAGAGCCGCCGCAGCTGGAGGTGACGCCCATCACCAAGTACACCTCGGACCCTGGGCTGGTGCTGGGTAGGCAGATCGCCGTGAACCGGACGTACATCGTGTACGGGCTTAAGCTTGGCAACATCCGTGTGCTAAACATCAACACTGCCCTCCGTTCGCTCCTCCGTGGGCACACACAGGTATGAGAATGTTGCTGTTTTAGTTGCGAATGCTAACTTGTATGTATATCAGTAGCTGTTTAGCTTTATTGCAGTGGTGCTTACATGAACTGGTATTGCTAATGGGTCTAGAGAGAACTTTTGCTTACTGGTTAATCCATGAGCCCCCAAGTCATTATTTGATCAGCAAATTGTATGTAATTGCTTATCCTAGGCTGTGCAGTGATGTTTTGGGTTGGCTGACATATGTTTTCCAAATTAATTACTATGGCCGCTTCATGTAGAAGAAATCCAAAGAGAGGGTGAACTGTGGGCATGTGGCTACATGAGTGGAGGATATTAATAGCTAGGAGTACTTATTTTATGGTCCACTGGGGTTAGGTTTTTTTTTTTGTTTCGTTTTGCCGGCAACAAGCATCTGTAGCATTTTGTTGGAATGTAGACCGACAACTTACTTGGCATAAATGTTTGCCTTGTTTGTGCCATTTTCATATTTCATAGCATGTTGTGGAACGATGCCATATGGTAGGTTTAGATAAGGATCCGATTTGTTATGGTAGGTTAGATTAGTTTCAATACTTATCCCCTCCGGATTACTTGAGCTCCAAGTCATGTACTCCTACATAGACCAGCCCCTTGAGCTTTAATTTATCCATCCATTGAACCAGTCAATCAAATCATCCAGTTTCTCCCTCTTTTATTCTCTCACATGGTATCACAAGTCTAGGTTCAAACCCTAGCCGCCATCGCTTCCACACCGCGCGCCCCCGTTGAGTTCCATCTCCATGGTCTCCGCCGGGGGCCAGCACCACCGTTTAGGCGGCGGATCCTATTGATCCAGTCGCCATCATTACCATCGTCGTTGTCACGTAGCAGATCGCGTCATTGTGGATACTTGCCCTAGTCTTTTTGATAATTTCTTAGATTGTCATCATGAAGTTGCATTTCTTATTTATGTTTCTTGCTCTTTGTGTTTGTTGCAGAGGGTAACTGACATGGCTTTCTTTGCGGAAGACGTTCATCGTTTAGCAAGGTACTCTTTATTGGTCAATAAGACGTCCCATACACTATTTCAGTGTAGGACACCTGTATCCATGTTTTCTTCTCATTTGTGTCTTGAAGTGGACAACTAAGTGGTTGACTGGCTTGCCAACCCATGGCATCCAGTTATTGGTGCTTCATAGGTTTGCTCCTTTGTTAGCTTCAAAAGATCACATATCTTTTAAGGTTGTCAAAGCATATTGCGTAAACCTCCTCTGTCTCTTAAGGAATGACTAAAGTTGTTTCATTCTTCTCTAGTGCAAGTGTAGATGGACGGGTGTATGTGTGGAAGATCGATGAGGGACTTGATGAAGAAAACAAATCACAAATCACAGGAAAGATTGAAATTGCCATTCAAATTATAGGAGATGCTGAAACATATCACCCTATAATATGCTGGCACTCTCATAAGCAAGTAAAGGCCTATCTTCAATTCTACATAACCTCTGTCGCTTTAGATGTCTTGTTTCGTTTTCTGTATACTGAGCCATGTAAGTTTATATTTTGTAGGAGATTTTGTATGTTGGGATTGGGAATTGCATATTAAGAATAGACATAACAAAAGTGGGAAGAGGAAGGGACTTCAGTACTGAAGAGCCTCTTAAATGTCCGCTTGACAATCTGATTACTGGTGTGACTGCTATTGGTAAACATGATGCAGACATCACTGATCTTTCCATATCTCAATGGATGACTACGCGTTTGGCTTCAGCTTCAAAAGATGGCACGGTTTGTACTTACTACATGATATCCTCTTGTTGAACTTGAAATTCATACTTCATGATAGGCAAGAGCAAGGATAGAAAAGTAAAGATCCGGTACTTCATTCATAAACATCTGCCTTGTTGTGCACAATTAGTCATCTAAAGAGCGCCCAAATGTTCTTGAATTTGGACTTCAAAATGTCATTGCTTATATCTGCATTTATTAAGTACTCCCTCCGTCCCATATTACTTGTCATCCTAGAGCTTTCAAAATTTCCCAATCTACTTGTCATCCTCGCTTCCCAATACAACTTCCTTCATTCCCAATACATATCTATCTCTATCTCTCTCCTCGTTTTCAGCACATCCCACCTTTTCCATCCCTCCTTAATTCCCGCGCTCACATTTAAAACGACAAGTAAAAGAGGGAGTAGTTGATATGGTTTCCTCACTTTCTGGTTTTGGTGTCATTTGACATGTCATCCACCACACAGGGTAGAGTGCAACTTTACAACTTTAACTTAGTTTTATGATACCATACTTTTTTATGCTTCTGCCCTTGGAGAGTCTGCTGGCTATGATATGCTAATGCTTTTCCTTCTCTAGGTTGGGTGTTAGGGCGTGGCTTCCTTTATAATTTCTGGTACTATTAAACCGGGAGAAAAATTATTTGGCATAGCTAAGTGTATCCCTTTGTTTTTGACAGGTAAAAATCTGGGATGATCGCAGAGCAGTCCCCCTGTCTGTGCTGAAACCACATAATGATCAACCAGTATACTTGGTTTCTTTCCTTACGGCACCTGAACGGCCGAATCATATAAATCTTGTTACAGCTGTATGTATTAGTGTGCATCTTAATTCTTTTTAAGAAGGAATATGTGCAGCTTAATTTTTCATTTCTGTTTTTTTTTGTATCGGAGCCTGTTACTATTATTAAATGTGTGCATTTAAGATACATGGTAAAAGAAGATATTTATTAGGTCTGTGCAAACACTTATTTTGCATATGTGGATGAGTATTCCCTATAGTTGTGAACAAACCCATTAGAGGCATATGCCTCTTGTGGATAGAGTGTTACTCCATAATGAATGAACACAATATTTTTGTAGCTCTTCTATTACTTAGCCTTTCTTTAATAATTACTTTTTCTTCTCGATGATCTCAAGGTATCTCATAATTGCCGCTAAACTAGAGTTGAATGGCTGAAAGAATCATGGTTTCCTAATCATAACCTGAATATTTCATTGTTGAATAATCCTTGAGATGATACCATACCCTTTATGTTAGTATTTACTTTCTGTGCATTGGGAGGGGGAATATGTTGCTAATAGAGGATAATATTCCCCAGTATTGACCATTTGTATATTATTAAGATTAATTATTCCACCCATGAAAGCTTATTGAAAATGCTATTGGGCATGCCTCTTATTTTGCGTGGATCTTTTGGGGTTGGTATTTACTGGCTTCTATGGTGTTGTAGGGCCCTCTTAACCGAGAAGTAAAAATTTGGGCCTCTACTAATGAAGAAGGTTGGTTGATGCCCAGTGACTCGGAGACATGGAAGTGCACTCAAACATTGGAGCTAGTCAGTTCTCTGGAACATAGACCTGATGACGCATTTTTCAACCAAATTGCAGTGTTGCCGCAAGCTAGCCTTATTTTGCTTGCAAATGCCAAAAAGAATGCTATTTACGCTGTACATGTTGAGTACGGTCCAGACCCTGCTTCAACTCGATTGGATTATATTGCAGATTTTACAGTCACAATGCCTATTTTGAGTCTAACGGGAACACATGAGACAAAGACTGATGGTGAACAAGTAGTTCAGGTATATTGTGTTCAGACAATGGCTATCCAGCAGTATGGTTTGGAGATATCACTCTGTCTGCCTCCCACAGCTGATAATACTGGATCAGCAAGAGACCCAGCTATATCTCATGTATACGAGAGATCTTCAGAACTGACAGTAGTGGATACTTCCACAGGAGGTACCCCCATTGGTCCCCCTACTGTTGTTTCAACTAAACCATCAGGTGATACTCAGGGAACAGGTACCGCAATAATAGCCTCATACATAGTTAATGAAGGTGGTTTAATCGCTGTTTTGTAGTCTTATATCAGTTGATCCATTTTGTTTTGCAGAAAGTAGTTCATCTAATATTCCATCTGTGTCTCCTACATCAAAAATGAATTTTCCTGGAGCCACAGTTGTCTTAAGTAGAGGCCCTTCTGGAGGTTTATCTCATGGTGATCGTGATGCTGACCATTCATCTCTCAGTAGAAGAGATAGCTTTGGCAAGAAAGAGTCTAAAGGTGGCCAGAATGATGGTATAACAATTTTAGATTCATGTCCCATGTTTCAGATGTTAGGACATTCTACACTTGATAACTCCATCTGAAATTGTTTTAGGCATGGTCACATCTACTGAAATAGCTGCTAGTGGCAGTGGCAATTACCAGAATATAAGAGCGGGTGCAAAACATATGGATGAGCTGAAATCAACTCAAACTGCAGAATTTGAGGCTGTTAAGGAGACCCAGATTCTTCCTGAGGAAGGACCTGGTAAACTTTCAGAGCAAACTGTGGACACAACAAGTGAACATGCAATAACAACAGACAAGTATAGCGTGGAGGATTCACAGGCTCTGTCTGATAGAACCACACCTTCAAAACAGTCTTTTAAAACTGGGGCTGAAAAGGTTAAAGAAGCAACTGAAGCTCCTTGGAAAACTGATGTCCCATGTGCTTCAAGGGACGTACACATACCCTCATCTACCAAAGAGGGAAAAGTTCTGCAGCCTCAAATGTCGGGACAATTGTCTCCTTCAACAAGCACTTTCACCTGTACTCAGTCCTCGCATGAACCTCAAAGCAGTATTAACCCTCCTATAGATTCCTCCCTGCAAGCTGCAGCTATTCAAGGAACATTGCAACAGGTGATTGCATTCAGTATGCCTTCGTAAGAAGACGACAATATTCAGTGTGGATGTGTGGCATCACTATATTCATTTATTTACTTTGCTTGTGATTTGCAGCTTATATCCTTGTATGGCAACCTGCAAAAACAACTTAACACAATTGTATCTTCTCCAATTGCAAAGGAAGGCAAAAGAATTGAGGCATCACTAGGTCGAAACATGGAAAAGTCCGTCAAAGCTAATGTTGATGCCATGTGGGCTCGTTTCCAGGAGGAAAATGCTAGGCACGAAAAGACCGAAACAGACCAAATGCAGCAGATGGCCAATCAAATTACAACTTCTGTAAATAAGGATATTCCAATTATGCTGGAGAAGTCATTAAAGAAAGAATTATCATCACTAGGGCCTGCTGTTGCTCGGACAACAACACCTATCATTGAGAAGTGCTTGTCTTCTGCTGTTTCTGATTCACTTCAGGTTGTGGCTGTTGTTGCTTTCCTAATATTCCTCCTTTTTGTCATCTCTCATTGATCTCCCCTTTCAGAAGGTGCTGAGCGACAAGGTTGTTAATCAACTTGACAAGTCTTTAAGCTCTAAACTTGAAGCTAGTGTTGCTAGGCAGATCCAAACACAGTTCCAAACATCCACCAAGCAGACACTTCAGGTATTATCCTTGATACTTTCCCCCCCCAGATGATCAATATCAGTATAGATGATTTGTTGCTTGGATAGTGTGTTTCGTTCTCTTTATCTAACTCACCCCATGGCTCGACCTGGAGTAGGGTGATGTTACTTGTAAGGTGCCGTTTTTTCTTCTCTAAATATAATGTCCAATGTTGAATTTTTCATTTATTGTTTTTTCTTGTGGCCACACAATAAAGGAGTGAAGGTTCTTTGGTTACCTGAACGACTAAACGTGCATATGCACAGGATGTTGAATGATTTCATTGTTTTTTAGGGTATTTAGGAGTTCGAAAGCGCCATGATGCTTACATGCAAAACAATCTTACCCTGCTGCATGGTATTGCGTAATCCTTGTGAATTTAGCAGCCAAATAACAATGTACCAGTATCGGAACCCAAAGTTCATTACACCATTACGTCGTCAAGGAATCAATAAACATTCTGCAAATTACTGCATGGTTGAATATGTAGAAGAGCTGTGTATCATTGTATTATAGAGAGAGTAAAGAGTATCGTTTATTTTGTACCAAGCACCTCCCATTTATATCATACAGGATCTATTCCTTTAGGGTTTAGGGTTACTTGATGGCCAACACAAGCTTTTGTCACTAGTTACATCAGGGAGCAATTGATTGTTTTTGAACATGCATCATAAGTTTGTTACTGAGCAGCATATTGCTTTTGATTGTATTCCTGCAGGATGCTTTTCGCTCTAGCTTTGAATCATCGATTATTCCAGCTTTTGAACAGTCATGCAAGACAGCATTTGAGCAAATAGATGGTGCATTTCAGAAAGGCATGTCTGAGCACAACAGCGCTATCAAGCAGCAAGTTGTTTCAGGACAAACTCCATTAGCACAAACTCTAAGGGTGAGTTTGCTCAGTCTCTAGTTGTAAACAATTCATTGGTAACAGAATGATGAAACATTGAGCCAAAATATCTTCCTTTCATTTAGGCCTTTATTTGTTTCTCTTATGATGAGTGACATGCATTCTATCAATTTGACTTCTCAGGAAACAATTACTTCAGCATCATCAATAACTCATGCTATTACATCAGAGTTACTTGATGGCCAACGCAAGCTTTTGTCACTAGTTACATCAGGGAACAATATACCGCATAACACTGCTGCTTTACAACCCATTAACGGACCAGTAGCCAATCTTCCTGAGGTACTAGATACTTTGGATTTACAATTTTCTACCTTTCTTGGTATGATGATTATTTCATTTCGTAATTTGATTGTGTTTCCCAGTGTACTGTGAATGATGCTTTTACTTGATAATTACTGTTTCAGGTTGATGCTCCATTGGATCCTGTGAAAGATCTAGGCAAACTAATTACAGAGCGGAAGTTTGATGAAGCATTTACGTTGGCCCTTCAAAGAAGTGATGTCTCCATAGTTTCTTGGTTGTGTTCTCAGGTAAATCCATGTCAAATCTGCGATTAGCCATTTTGCTGTGTCATATTGAAATTTCATTGTCTTACAAACACGACTATGTTTAATTGTGTTCCTTTTTTTTTTTATATATTTCAGGTTGATTTGCAAGCATTATGCAGAGCGGTTCCTATTCCTCTGAACCAAGGGGTCCTCTTAGCTCTTTTTCAGCAGCTAGCATGCGACATTGCCAATGAAACATCCCGGAAACTCCAATGGATGACACATGTTGCCGTGGCAATCAATCCAACAGATCCCATAATTGCAATCCATGTAAGGTCAATATTCGACCAAGTCTACGGCGTCTTGGCACACCAGCGGTCGCTGCCAACCACCAGTGCATCAGACGCCACGAACATCCGCTTGATCCTGCATGTGATTACTTCGGTGCTGATGAACTACAAGTGAAGCATGTTCTGGACTTCGCATCTTTGTACATAGGAATTTTGAAAAGCAAATAAAAAAAAGGTGGGGTGGGGGTGGGGATACATTGAGGTCTGACAGGCTGAGTGCTCTAGTTAGCATGGTGGAAGCCGTCGTTGTAAATTGGTGCGACCGAGTTGCATTGTGCAGTCATTGGTTTTGAATGTTGGGTACATGGACCTTTTATGCCCGGTGCATAGATGTAACGACCTGCATCCCAAGCTTCAATTAAGACACCGTTGTAGTTGGACCTTTGGGTTTTAGCTTCCTGTAATCTGTACCTCAAACAAACAGGTCTCCCTGAATCCTGCATCTTTTGACTGGTGCCGTTCGTTGTACAGATAGCAATGCTTGCTTGAATTTCAGTTACCTGTAACACCCGAGCGCACTGTGTTGTGTTAGCGATACGATTATTCTTTAGAACTTTCATTATAGTCACATTATTGGTGTGCATCATTTTGAATCCCATCGGATGTAGACTCGCGCGCCGCTTGTCATCCGGATCGAACTAGTCAACGCTCATGCTCACGAATAAAAATAGAAGCAGATTGAGGATCTGAGGTGTTCTTGACTTTTTGCATTTTTTTCTTGATCGCAATAGTATTTTGATCATACTGATAACGACTTATCACGTTTGATTGTTTCACCTTTTGACTACAATATTTTCCATTGTTCATCTCTACTGATATACATCAGCTATGATCCTTTTTTTTTTTTTAAACACGAACGACTACCAAAACAATAAAAAAAAAGACACGAACAGAGATGGAAGCTACGATTTTGACTGAACCGCAGAATTTTCGCTTTTCGAGAGTTCCGCTAAGGTCTCTAAACTTGGGGAACGAAACTAGGTATGTTTAAGAACTTGGTTTAGATAATTATTAAAGAGATATTTTTATTTAGAGAACCATTGGAGATGCTCTAACACAATCAATATTACGATATATTTTCTCCATTTTTAAATTGACATCACCATTGACTTTAAACATTAACTTTGACCATTCATCTTATTCAAAACATTATGATAGCCTTTCGAAAAATACTACAGAAAGTTTGAACCTCCAGAAAATACCATTGAAAGTTGCAAGTTGCTTATGAAATTAGCATTCTGTTATGTTTTGGACTAACAGTGTTAGATTGGACTAAAATGTCAACCCGTTTGGATCCTTAGAATTGAATTCATTCTAATAATTATAATTTAAGCATAGATTAATTAAATTAATATAATTATATATAAAATATATTTGTAAGGCATACAAAAGACATATATTGCATTCCTATTGCAGAGAAGTGAGTTGAAGAGTGTGATATAAGTTGAAGAATATAATTACATCATAATGATTTATAGAACATCCTATTAATTTGAGCTAGGCTTATTTGTGTGCTTGAAAAAGTCATGAAATGTCAAATTCTAAGCTAAATAGCTTAATCTATTATGTAAATTTTAATTCCTTCAAAATGAAAAGATCCAAACGGCCCCTTATATATTTCCTCTGGTGCAAGTGGTAGTTGCTGATTGCCCCAAATAAAAACAGGTCAACGGCTCAGCTGAGCTCCTGAACAGGTCAACGCCTCCTCTCCCTCTGACGATTTGTCATGCATGGTCTTCTGGATTTTTGTTCCTTTCCGTTTTGCTTTGGTTGAATTCACTTATCAGTAAATGCATATAACCGATAGTTCCTTTCCTTTTTCTGAAAAAAAAAGGAAAATGAAAGGAAGAACGCAAGTCAAGGAGAAACGGGAAGAACAAAAGTAAAAAAAAAAAAAAAAACTAGAGGAGAAGGGGCGCCAGCTACTTTTTTTTATAGTAATGGGTAGCTATTCATTGCTTAACACAAATCGTTACAAAGTTTAGCCCAGATAAAATCTGGTGGTACATCAAGCCAGATATTTTTAGAAAGCAAATCAACAGATTTGGCCAACATATTTGTTACCTCATTACACCTCCTATTAACATGGATAAAGGAGAAATTAATAGAAGAAAAAAGCTTCATCATCTTGATGTCCTGGACAATGATCCCCGTGTGCGAATGATCCCTTTTCCTTGATCGAATCTTGTTGATAAGGGAGAGGCAATCAGATGCCACTAGAACTTGATCATATGAAAGCTCCAAAGCAAATAGTACCGCTCGCCTGAAAGCAATAGTCTCCGCCATCTCTGGATTTGTAATCTTGTCTAAACCTTGTCTACAGGCAGCCAAAAAATTTCCATTGTGATCTCTGATCACCACACCCAATCCCATTCGCTGTGCATCTTCAAAAACAGCAGCATCCACATTTACCAGTACCCATCCTTCCGGTGGCGGAACCCAATGATTTGGTTTGTTAGGTTCACACCTATTGGAGGTGTTTATCTTGTAGCAATGCTGCATTACCATGTCAACATATGCAAAAATGTTTTCGACTACACCTAAAGGATGCACTTCAGTTTCTCCATTTCTCACTGCATTTCTTGCCTCCCAAATATTTCAAAAGGAAATAGTTAAAATTGTGGCCTCCCTCTTCGTACAACCGACTAAAAAATCAAATAGCCCATGCCGCTCTGAACGGGGGACTTCTTTCTTGATTCTGAATCCACATCTTTTCTTAAGTTCCTTCCATATCACAATGACATACTGACATGTAAAAAAAGTATGAGCAAGTGTCTCCTTTCTGCCAGTGGCAACATGCCTCAGAGTCTGTTATATTCCTATTCTTCAACTGCTGGCCTGTGGGAAGACAATTGTGGGCAAATCTCCAAAGAACAATTTTCATTTTAGGTGGCGCTATTATGCTCCAAAGTAATCTCCATTCTCTTGCTGTGTTTACTTGATCTGAACTCTCTCCCTTTCCTTTGACGCTCATTTTCAGGTGAACAAGCTCACATTTCCCCATAGCGTAGGCTGATACTGTATAAAGACCTGATTTGGTTTGGAGCCAAGAGATGCAATCGTGTGCTCTATTATAGCTCAAGGGGATACTTAAAATCCTCTCTGCTTCAGCTGGGTCAAAACAGGCTCGTATTAGCTCTTCATTCCATTGTTTGCTGGAATCATCAATAAGGGCGCTCACTTGGAGATCTTCTGGAATATAGACTCTGGGTCGAGCTAGATAACCAGGTGCGTTGGGTCCTTAACAATTCTAATGTTTTCCCCAGTGCCAACTCTCCAAAGAATACCTTTCTGCAATAGCTCCTTTCCGAACATCAAGCTTCGCCATGTAAAAGAGCATGATTTTGTTGGACCTGAGTCCATGAAGGAACAATTTAGAAAATATCTTCCTTTTAGAACCTTAGCACATAGCAAATCGGGTTCCACTATTAATCGCCAGCACTGTCTACCTAGCAAAGCTTGGTTGAATAATTTCATATCTCTGAAGCCCATGCCCCCTAAAAATTTTGGAGTCGTCAACCATTCCCAAGATTTCCAATGCATTTTCTTCTTCCCCCCATCAAAGCCCCACCAGTGGTTTGACACTATTGCTGTCATCTTCTCACAAATTCCATCTGATAATTGGAAGCAGCTCATCACATAGGTGGGGATAGCTTGAGCCACTGATTTAAGCATTACTTCCTTTCCCGCTCTAGACACGGGTCTATCATTCTACCCTTGCATCCTTTTCCACATCCTCTCTGGGATGAAGTTAAAAGCACTTGTTCTAGACTGACCTACATATGAAGGCATTCCAAGATAATTTGTTTGGAGGGCTTTGTTATATACCTCAAGGGAGTCCATCACAGTCTGTTTGACATGGCTTGGACAATGATTCCCAAAGAACAGTGAGGACTTCTGCGAATTTATTCTTTGGCCTGAACCCTCACTATATTTCTGCAAGACAGATTTTAAACTGTTAATACATCTTGCATCCGCCCTTGTGAAAAAATACTATCGTCTGCAGATAACAGATGTGAGATAGGTGACCCTGATACACCATTCCTTACCCTTTTAATTGACCTGCCTGCTCCTCCTTCTTTAGTAAGCATGAGAGCCCTTCTACATAGAGCAAAAATAAGTAAGGACTTATGGGATCGCCTTGTCTCAACCCTCTAGAAGGGGTAAATGGTTCTGACAATTCCCCATTTACTCTACCAGTATATTGGACAGAGGTGACACAGCGCATAACACTATTAATTCAGCTTTGATTAAAACCCAACTTTTGAAGAACTCCTTCTAAATAACTCCATTCAACCCTATCATATGCCTTCATCATGTCAATTTTCAAGGCAAAAAAAGGTTTGTTTGCATGTTGCCACTTAATGGTGTGCATACACTCATAAGCTATGAATACATTGTCTGTAATCAACCTTTCTGGTACAAAAGCACTTTGCTCTTCGGCTATAATATTTGGCAGAAACACTTTCAATCTGTTGGTCAGGACTTTGGATGCAATTTTGTACAGCACGTTACATAAGCTAATAGGCCGAAAATTGGTTAGAAGTTCAGGTTTTGATACCTTAGGAATAGGGACGATGATTGTATCACATAAGCCTTCAGAAATCTCATCCCCATGCAAGAAGCTCCTAACAACATTACAAATGTATTACCCAATGTTTTTGATTAACATAGCTGGAAAGCCATTAGGGCCGACCCATTTGGAAAAGAGCTTCTTTAATCTCTTCATTTGAGTATGGCTTGTACAGTTCATTTGTTTCCTGATTAACACGTATAGGAATTGTTTCCCACACACCATCAATACCAGAATGGGGCTCCGATGAAAAAAGATTAGAATAGAAGGATCTAGCCATTGCCTTTATCTCTTCTTTTTTCTCACATTTGCTCCTGTCCTGTCTCAGCAAATATTTTATTTTATTTGCTCTTCTTCTAGCTGTAGCTCGAGCTTGGAAGAAAGATGTGTTGTGGTCCCCTGCTTGAAGCCAATCCACTATAGAGCGTTGCCTCGCCATGATTTCTTCCTGTTCGAACAGTTCACAGAGCCTTCGTTTGATATCCTGCTCCTCTTGAGAGTAGAACCTTGTAGTACTAGACAACCGGAGCCTTGACAACCGCTTTTCAAGTTTCCTGATTTCTTTACTGGGGGTCCCGAAAGAATTTCTACTCCAAGCTGAAAGGGAGCTTGCCATTTTATTTAAATTAATCCATGTTGTTTGCAAGCTCCTTGAACCCCTAGATCCCTCTGTCCATATCTTCTCAACAATTTCCTGATAATCTGGTGCCTGCACCATGCTGCCTCATATTTGAAGTTGTGGCAGCTCCTCTCCTCCAATTGTTTTGATAAAGATAATTTAATAGCAAAATGGTCCGAGGTTGTAGTGATAATGTTTTCCACTTGGGCGTCAACAAAAAGTTGAGAGAAGCTAGCATTTGCTACATCCATGTCCTGTCTCACTTTAATATTGTCTTGTCCCCTTTGTCTGTTATTCCACGTGTACTTTGAACCTGAAAAACCCAAGTCAACTAATTGACAGTCTTCCAAACATTCCCGAAATTGGCGCATTTGAGTTTCTCCTCTATCCGTAGCCCCTAAATGTTCATCAGCAAACAACACTTCGTTAAAGTCTTTCATGCATATTCACGGTCCCTCCCATTGAGACCTAAGAAACCACAATTTGTTCCAAAAAATATGTCTACGGTCCACCTTGGGTTCATCATAAACAAAAGTAACTCACCATATGGGGCCCGAGTCTTCTTGGACTTTTACATCAATAAAATTCTGGCACAAAGATTGCAAACTCACACATAGTTGTGTGGTCCAGAACAGCACCAGACCCCCACTTCTTCCTCCACAATTAACTGGGAGACACCCATTGTAGCCCAAGGACCACATGAAATCTTTAATTTTCTCTTCCCTCATTTTGGTTTCTGATAAAAATAGGAGGGAGGGGCGGTATCGCTTCACTAAAGCGTGAAGCTCCCCAACTATCGAGTCCTGCCCCAATCCTCGACAGTTCCAGCTAATGAGAATCATGGCTCCCGGCGAGCCTCTGCCGATCTTTCAGTTGGAAATTTTGACTTCTTCACCCTTTTGTTCATTTCTTCAAGCTTTTCATCCAGGTCGATTTCTGCCCTTTGTTTATTCCTTTCATGGTTAAGTTGTTTTGAGGGGTCTGCGATCACTAGCGCCTTAGCATCCTGACTTCCTCTGTCCTTCAAATTTTGTTCAGACTTATCAGTTTGTGAGAGTGGAGTTCTCATATGCTTGCGTTTTATAATCTGAACTTTAGAAGGGCATGGAAACAGCACCAAGTCCATTCTCTCCTCGTATTCTCCCACTTTATTCTTTCCCTTCATATTCTGCTCCTTCCTCGGAGAGGTAGTCTCCTCAAAATTTTCTCTGACTATACCTATTGTCCTTGAAGAAACTCCAGATTTTCCTTTGCCATTAGTACCTTGAGCACCTTGTTTATCTTCACCTGGGCCATGCTGCCCTCCAGAATTAACACTGCCACCAGAAGAATTGTTTAGTTTCTCCTCTGATCCCTCCTTTGTTTATTCTCATCTGTCACCCTTAGCTCTCTTCCATACGGCAAAAGACCCTTCTCATCTCTCTCTGCTGGTGTTGGGCAAATTATTGATGAGTGTCCAATTAGTCCGCATGAATAGCAATAATTTGGCAGTTTGTCATAGCTAACATCAAAGTGTACAGATGTTTGTCTCTTCTCAGAAAAATACTGACACAGCGAAGCAAGGGCTTTGATAAGTCAATCTGCACTTTAGCTCTAAGATACAGGCCCCAAGCTCTTCCCTGAGCATCCACTTCTAGTTTCAGCACTGATCCAACTTTCTTGGCTAGCTCCCATCCCCATTTTCTATTCATAAGCCCAAAAGGCAGGTCATAAATCCTAATCCATGCCGCCATTTTGTCAAAGATCACTTCTGATGGCCTAAGATTTGGATCAAATTGTTGAACCAACACTGTTTTGTTGCCCACATTCACGGGGATCCATCTAACACACGCTCCCAATCCTGTTTGGAGCTAAACTCTGCAATGAAGATATTATCCCCCACTGATTTTACCTCTAAACCCCGAGGATCTCTCCATGGCGGCACTCCATGCCGGCCTAAGTGCCGCCATGATAGTCTGGATGTGGAGGACACTTGGTGAAATGACCTTACCGATGATGGCTAGGTCTGAAGTTGCCAATCCATCCATGGCATTGTCATCAACTGTCAGTGCATCACTCTCCTCTGCGGTCAGTTTGAGGCGACCCAACAGCTCCGTAACATTGGAGCTAGATCTGGCAGCCCCTTCAGCTTCCATGGCTGCTAATCCAGAAACAGCTACTCCCCACCAGGAAAAAGGGACTGCCTTCCCCCTTCCGATCCAAAAACAGCTGCGTCCCTTCCCCTTCCTCTGCGCAGATGTGACATCCCAAATTTCAGGGCAAGTAAAAAAAATACTACGTAATTCAAAATTTTTTTTCTAACTTTCACCCTAACTATTTTCTTTTCACTTCTCACCTTTTCTTTTTTTTCTTATTTTAAAAGGTGAAAACTTCACTAAATTAAAACTTATCTAAATTGAAGATTTCAAAATAATAAAAATTTGAAGTGTGTTGAGTGTTCGACCCTTTTTGTTTTCTTTTTTCTTTCCATTTATTTTCTTGCATTCTTTTGAATTTCAAACTTATTTTAATCCTTAATTTCAAACCCGACCGATTCCTCTCATAAAGCCACTTATCCAAATTAGTTCACTCCTCTCATAAAGCCACTTGTCATCTGAATTTTATAGAGAAAAAATATAATCCGAATTTGGTGATCATCCTAAAACGAAAGTTGTTCATCTTAAAAAGTTCTTCAACCTTGCAAAATTTCACGTTTATCGGAGCTCGGCAAGTTGACCTTTTGAAGAAAAAATAGAGGCTGCTGCTGAAATTTCGAAAAATAGAAAAATAGAAAAAAAAGAGAATCCGACGGGCCCCACTCATCAGCGACTTTCTCTCTTCCTCTGTCTTCTTCCTCGGCGCGCCTGGCCAGCACATCAGTGCGCGCGGCGCCACGCGCCCTGCCACACGCCGCGCGTGCCCGCTCTGCTGCTTTTCAGGTTGCCACGGGTGCGCCACCTATCCTTCGACGTGCCGTTGCGAGCTAGAACGGAATCGAGTTGGCCGCCCCGTTCCCCATTCGGTCGCTTAGCTCCCAGAGCCGACCACCGTCGAGCTGCCGCTAATCCACCGCCAATGCGCGTCATCGCATTCCCAGTGTGTTCGAGCACGCGGAGAGGACCTCTGCACTGTCGCTTTTCCGTCTTGCGCTCAAAATCGATGGCACTGCGCCGCCCCTGTCCCGAGCTGAGTCGCCGCCGCGTGCCATGGTCCACCGTCGCCGGTGCGCTGCGGAACCTAGCCGGTCGTTCCGAGCCGACGAGCAGCACCACGGCGACCTCGCTTACCACTGAAGCTCTTCAATTTGGACGGCACCACACCGGAGCCACGCCCCCGCCGAGGCTCGCCGTCGAGCTGTGGCCGCCTCTGTCGCTGGCCTCCTGTGGTGCCTCTCCTCCATATCCGAGTCCACGACAAGCTTCTCGACGCCGCCCCAGCTCTCTTGCACCCGAACCCGAGTCGCCTCGGCAGCTCCTGCAAGCTAACGCCGTGCGTCGCAGCCGCCTTCCCCCAGCGCCAGCTCTACACGTTCTCCCTCCGGATTGCCTGAGCACACGGGCGGATTCACCTTGGCCGCCCTCCCGCACCTCGTCCTCTTCCCCGGGTCCGATGAGGCTCCTTGGCCGGCCTGCCGGCGTGCTCCACGGCGAGGAATGAGGACCTGCCTTGGCCATGGCGCACGCACAGGGCATGCACAGAGGGCAGAGCCTGTGCTTTTCCCCTTTGGAAGGGAAAATTGCAGAAAAGCCCCTGCACTTCAGACTAATAAAGCCAACTTCTTGGTAAAAGTTCATTTCTCATAAAAGCCCTCATACTCCTTTGAAACCCATATTTGACTGATCTGCATTGGCAGGAAGTTCTACGAATTCTTGATTATTTACAATATAGTCCTAAGCCTAAAGTTCTTACAGAAAGGTCCTTGCTGATCCTCTGGTAACTGCAAATTAGTCCTTGACGACCTTTCTGGTAATTACAGCATTGGCCATGTGTCCACAGACACAAACACGAGCACTAATATTCTCACGTGTCCACGGACACGTCACAGTTTTCCCGTGTCCACGGACACGATCACAGTTCCCGTGTCCACGTTTCCACGGACACGTCACAGTTTTCCCGTGTCCACGAACACGTCACAGTTTTCCGTGTCCACGGACACGATCACAGTTCTCGTGTCTCGTGTCCACGGAAACGTCACAGTTTTCATGTGTCCACGTATCCACGGAAACCTCGAACTTTCCCGTGAACCCCAAACTTTCCGTGAGCCCCGAACTTTCCCGTAAACCCTGAACTTTCCGTGAACCCCGAACATTCTCGTGAACCCCGAACTTTCCGTGAACCCCGAACTTCTCCGTGAACCCCGAACTTTTCCGTGAATCCCGAACTTTCTGTGAACCCTGAACTTTCCCGTGAACCTCGAACTTTTCCGTGAACCCCGAACTTTCTCGTGAACCACGAACTTTCCGTGAACCTCGAACTTTCCCGTGAACCCCGAACTTTTCTGTGGACCCCGAACTTTCCCGTGAACCCCGAACTTTCCCGTGAACCCCGAACTATCCGTGAACCCCGAACTTTCCCGTGAACCCTGAACTTTTTGTGAACCCCGAACTTTTCTGTGAACCCCAAACTTTCCCGTGAACCCCGAACTATCTGTGAACCCCGAACTATCTGTGAACCCCGAACTTTTCCGTGAACCTCGAACTTTCTGTGAACCCCGAACTTTTTCGTGAACCCTGAACTTCTTGTGAACCCCAAACTTTCCCATGAACCCCGAATTTTCCCGTGAGCCCCGAACTTTTCCGTATCCACGAATCCCCAAACTTCCACTCTCACGTGTCCACGAATCCCCGAACTTCCACAAAACCCAGAACTTTCACTTTCACATGTCCACAGACACGGTCACAGGTCACATGTTCACGTGTCCACGAACACGTCACAGAACTCTGTGTCCATGGAGAAATCCCCGATTCTGGGCACCCGTGAGTCCAGAGGCCGTGGACACAGGCCGAGCCAAGTGTCCACACAGCCTTTGCCAGTTTTCGGTTACAGACTAGCTGGCAACATCTCCACGAGGTTCGTCCCTTGTTTCACACCTGCTCACACACCCGACAGCTGTGGACACATGCCGGGTAGCGTGTCCACGGGGGAGTTTTCCTATTTTTCCATCGTGAATATCTTGTTCGTCTCACCACCGCCACCCCTCAACTCCGTTTTCAATGAGTTTGACACCGTTGGAACCGTTGTCTCAAGCTCAACCACATCGAATCATCCAAACCTCAACCAACATCCGATCTTGCTAGTTTTAAAAGTTTAACTATATACATTAGACTAGGTAATTGATCATTAATTACTTGGAGTAAAACACTCAGGTGGGTACACACTAGATAGTTAATGATGATAGTATGGCCATCACCGCACCAAAATTAATACCATCTACTTAGTGTAGGAATTCAACTGTGTAATATAGTCAAGGAACTAGTCACCAGAAAGCACGTTCAACACATCAACACACGTTAGTGCACGTACCACCTACTAGCACTAACGATGTAACTAGATAGTTAATAGCTAAATACTCGACCACCTACGGGTATGTTAGAAAGTAAGCATAAATTAATTAGAATACTTATGTATTTCACTTTACATCGGTACACACCGGCACACGTGCAATCTTAAGTCGCACTCACATTCGAAACCATAATACATAGATATAAGCACAGGCCAACGATAAGTGCAAGTGCACAATATACACGGATAACTCAGGTCATGAGCCGTGACATAGAAGCACGCACAATGCACTCGTGATATAGTTTAATCACTAGGTATCCATCAGAATAACTCTAACGGCCAACAAGTAGTGAATGGCCATAAATTAAGATCTACATAAAATAATGTACTGTTCACAAAACTACACATGCACATGCCTCTCCAATAGCTATGCTAGTGGGCCTCACCGCTCCTCGTAATAAATAACCACCGCATCATGCATGACCTGCTTTAGGTTTTTCCTTGCAGAATTTATTTGATTCTTGTTCGAAGTTCTTTGGATTTTATTGCTTCTTCCCGAGTTTTGTTTTTGTCGTAGTAGTTTTATTAGGCTTTTTCTTCGTGTAGATAACGTTGAGTGTAAAGAAGAGTCAAGCCTCAAGAGGAACCAGAAGGTCTACATATGAAAAGAAGCTCGTAAATTGGGCGCGAAGACAGAGATTGAAGATTAAGATCTCAAAAAAAGAAGCCTCCAACCTCAAGCTTGAAGATTAAAGAATTTGCAGGCAAGCTCTAATCTCATATTGAACCTATAATTTGCTAATGCTCCTATAGTGCCTATTTATTCTGCTATACATAATATTTTGGTTTGAGACGTTGTGTTAGCCATAATCCTACTTGTTCTTAGGTATTTATATTTATGTCAGTAATTTGCTGTATAGATATGAATAACTTCCTTGAAAACCATTGACAAAGTGTCTTTGATAGCCATAGGGATTCTGTTCCTAAATAGTTTTACAGAACGAATATTACCTTGTGCTAGATCTGTTTATGACCCCATTTACGGTTCTCCGCACCACCACACCATATACCATTAATTTGCAAAATGAGTTGAAAGAGTTTGGTGGTGTGAGTACAAATAAAAGAGGGCGGGATTAGAACAACTGTTGCTAGGTGAAGAGAGGATGTTTCTGGTCGTGGGGTGGGGCTCACCTGAGGTGATGGTGATAGGTGTGTAGGCTTCGCTGTGGTCCACCTGCCGTGGACGAGACCGCCACCCCTGTCATATAAGGACTTGGTAATTCTCGTGCAACCACAGAACCTGTACATTTTGGATATGACTTATTCCCTCTACGTATTCTTTCCACATCGAACCACTGGGGGGGGTCGATAGTGAAGACACAAGAGAACAGGAGAAGGGCGTGAGATAACTCGCTGCCTGACCTTCGACGGTAATTGCCCGCGTCATGGGAGCGTAAGCCCACGGATATAGCCCCTGGTTTGGTAATACTCGAGATTGAAGGGGACCAGAAAGAAGGCGTGAATGGGTTGGATATTCATGACCCGGCTCCGGGAATGTACCGACGCGTCATCGACGGCCTGGAAAACCCCGAGTGATGGCCCCTGTTTGCACCTTGAGTGGAATATGTGGAAAACTGCGTAGATGTGGATAGGCGTTATATAGCACTAATGATCAAGAGTAGCATAACCTGTGGGTACAGTGTACAACCTCTGCAGAGTTAAAAATCCTTTCGAATAGGCCGTTGTCACGGTACTGACATACTACTGTTCGGGCGCCCTACGATTAGATGTTCTATACTGCCTTGGTGTGTGTGTGGGTGTAGCTACCTGTGTTTTAGAAAGCGTCTGGAGAGGATAGTGAAGGCCCTTCCAGTTAAAACTTAGGAACTGCTGAGAACGGTTTATACTCTCCCAGGTTCAACTTATTAAATGATGGATAATAAATGCTTTCACTCCCTTTTTAAAATCTTCTGTAGTGAACCTTGCATAAAACTGGCTTTTTGGCAACAGAGACCTTATTGCCTCATCCTTGCTATAACTAATGTGCATCTATATTTATACCTTAGTGTTGGAGCTTGCTGAGTACCTTATGTACTCACCCGTCTGCATTTGTGGTTTTAGACAGTGAGGATTGCGTAGGAGTTGTGCTGGTTTCGTTCTGCTTCCCAAGTCTGCTTGTGGATTTGGGCTCTGATGTTTCGTTGCCTGCTCTGCTTTTAGTTGGTTAACTGGTGTAAAGTCGTAGAGATCCTCATTGTGTGACCACTAAAAGTCCTGTCTCAGGTTAGTTTTTTCTTTCGAAGTATGCTTTCGATATACATTCTGTTGTGTTGTGCGTATCAGCTACTGATCCAGAGACTGATACGTGTATCATAGTGTATCTCGAAAACGGGGTGCGCGACAGCAGACGACGGCCAGGGATAGGCAGCGAAACTAAGTTCGCCCCTAAGTCATCTCGAACTGTGGCACAGAAGAGAGAGAGAGAGAGAGAGAGAGAGAGAGAGAGAGAGAGCATGGTAGCAGCAAGCTGTAGAAAGTGCACTCCGCTCAGCGCGTGAAGGCACCGAGGAATCCACGATTATATATCCCCAGGTCACTGGAGCAAGCGTGGGAGATAGAAACAGGAACAGTGACGTTGTCGCCAGCTACTATTGGAGCAGAGGCGCTGCCCCTGGGCGCCGGCCTTGGCTCTGCGCATTGGTTCTTGTTGGAGGAGGGGCAGCTGTTGTGGCGTGTGTGGACGTCACAACACCTTGCCCAATAGCGACGGTGAGTTAGTTAGAGTTTGTTAGTTTAAAGATTAGATTATTTAAGGTTTGTTAGTTAAAGATTATGTTATTTAGGTTTGTTTTAGTCGGTTTTAGGTTTGTTTAGCCTTGGTGTCTATTTAAGGTAGACAGAAGATCCATTGAGGGGAAGAAAAAAGAAGTTGATCTTTTCAAAGAGGAGATTACCTTTAGCTATAGCTGTGGCCGGGAATGTGTCCCAGCTCGGTGGATTCTCCACTACAACAATTGATATTCAGAGACAAGCACCAGCGCATCACCTCAACGGCCGACGTCGTCGATCCTATGACCACCACCACAATGTCTTCAAAGCTCGATCTCCTCATCGCCATGATGGAGAAGAACATCTGTCGGGAAGCGAGTTACGCTGAACATTGCATTACAACGATAGAGAAGGGTCAGATCGTGCTGCCGCATGCAGTGCCATCACCGATCGACATAGAGTTGCCGACATTACACACGAAGACAGAAATCGTCGTGGCTATGGTGTCGCCTCCAATAATATTAGCACCACCACATTACAGACGTCTCTCCAATCATCAGAGCCGATCTGTGTAGATCGATCTCAGATGTCCCCATCAAGACGTCACTACCATCTGCACCACATCTTCTTCCTCTAGCTGTAGCAACGAAGGAAGCAAGGAGACACGTATCCACAACTATTTTAACTCCTAGACGCCGACTCCTGCAAGTACGATGCCCTTGACAAAGCCCAAACGACGTGCGTCAACAGAATCAGGGATGCGTACCGAGGCGGTAGCCGCATCATCGACACCATCACCGATGTTGTGACCGTCGCCAGCAGCCCTGCTGCAGGCAGCAACAGCACCGGTAAGGCGAGCAGCTACGCCGACCTCATCTCTTAAAAAACTACAATATGCACCTACGCTTGGGCAGATTGGGCCTCATGCGCATGTCACCCTCGGGGCTGATAACACGCTTATCGAATAGTTACAACTATGGTCTGGATGGGTTCCATTAGGTAGGCGACAACCTCCTATGGTTCTCGAGATTTCGACCGTAATTGGTTAGGATTAAGTTCTCAGGCAGAGATGTAAAAAGTTTAATAAGTGTCACAGCTCGATGATGAGCTATCTTTGGGGAGGGGAGTAGTGTTGTGGATACCACAACACCTTGGCAATAGCGGCATCTAGTTAGTTAAGGTTTGTTAGTTTAAAGATTAGGTTGTTTAGGGTTTGTTACTTAAAAATTAGATTGTTTAGGGTTTGTTTTAGTCGGTTTAGAGTTTGTTTAGCCCTGTTGTCTATATAATGCAGACAGAAAATCTATTGAAAAGAAGCAAAAAAGAAGTTAAACTTTACATGAAGAAGATTACTTTCACGTGTAGCCGTGGCTGTGAACGTATCCCAGCCCAGTGGATCCTCCACCACAACAGCAGCACATGTTGCGCACCTGGTGGATGCTCAGGGCACAAGAGAGAAAGAGACCCTTGAATCAGTGAAGGGCACTATTGTCTATTCTCTTATGCATTGTAAATAAAAATGGATGAAAACAGCGGGAGTCTAACATACTGTTAATTTTCAAAGTAACGTGCACCTTTCTATGGTAATTTCAAATCTCAACTCTTTAAAAAACACATTTTTTCTTTCTACATACACCTAGTAAAACATCTTCAACAAAAATGAGTTAGGTTACGTACACATGAAAAATACACTAAGAGTTATTTTTTTTATAAATCTGACGGATGAAATCTCTACACTTACACTCTTTACAAATCTCACGGACGAGCTATTCCAGATCTCTCTGATCTTGGACTCATAAGAACTATTGTTAGTTAACAAAATACAACTAACTAGAATAAATATATAATATCCAAAGAAAGTTGTTGGAAAACAAATTTCCCAAAATTAATTAATGGTGACTTTGGCGGCTGATTAAATCTAGATGACGATAATGGAGATGCACTTCATGATTTCGACTTGATGGACCTCGAGATTCCCATGGATAACATCAACAAAATTAATCTCGTGATATAACACTATATGTCACCTTCACTTGCCCTATAGAAAGATCCCTTTTAGTGCACAGATAACATGTGATTTTCTCACGATAACCACAAACAACGAGTAGGTTTAACAGCAGGTGTGAGATAGTCTTTATCTCTACTCTTTAAAAAACACAGTTTTTACAAATGAGATAGTTTTTATCTATATTCTTTAAAAAGCATAGTTTTTACAAATCTCTTCACACACACCTCTTACAAATATAACATATAAAATGCATGCATACGGAAAATACACACATAATTATCTTTTTTACAAATCTAACGGATAAAATCTCTCCGCATACACCTCTTATAAATCTAACGGATAAGCTATTCCGGATCTCCCATATTTTAAGCTCATAGAGACCAAAATATATAGAAGTGGTGAATAAAGAACAAAAGTTAAACACTAATGGTTAATAAGAAAATTAGAAATTTTAAGTGGCTAATAAAGAACTTCAAATTCTTTTAGTAGTACTTCGTATAAAGAATTTGCCCTTATAACAACTGCTTGTTCTGTAAAAAATATTTACTCAAGTGATACAATTCTTTCAAAACTGTCCATCTGAACATAACTAAAGAAAATTAGAAAGCTTAAGTGGTTAATAGGGAACTTTAAATTCTTTTAATAGTTAGTAAAGAATTTGCCCTTGTAACAGCAGCTTGTTCTGTAAATTTTTTTTTTACTCAAGTGGGTGGCAGATACAATTCTTTCAAAACTATCCATTTGAACATAACTGGCACAAAGCAACGACCCAGTCAATTCATTCGGCGAATCGCTTCCTCTCACTACCATTCATCCGCTACATTCTATACCGTCGGGTTGCCTGAAGTTTAGCTCCGTTTCGGCCGCTCCGCATCGCTTCCCGCAGACATCGATCCGCTCCTCCCCGGTCCGCCACATCGCGCCACCAGCCTACCGTTGCCTGTACCGCCGCATCTCGTGCAATAGTTTTAAATATGATGTATGTAAACTTTGAATAATTAATTTGCATTTAATTTTTTATGACAATTATTTTTTAAAATTAATATTTTTTGTTAGACCGTAACGTTCATCGAGACTACTGATCTTGGTGGTATTTTTCAAAGGTGGAAACTTTTAGTGTTAGAGAATTAATTTTATCATAAAAGTATTTGAAACACGGTTTAAAATTTTACATGTTTGAATTAGTTTTTTTTAATAAAATGAATGATCAAAATTAAAATTTGAAATCAACAATGACATCATTTTAAAAACAAAGATAGTACACTTTTGGTGTAATCCCACAGGGAGTTAAATTAAAAGGTGCTACTCAGTCAATTTAACTGCAAGGCTAAAGGCCTCTCCATCAATATGATTTCTCTAGACGAGAAGCAGGGCCGACTCTATCCTCCTATTGAACCGCCCTACAAATAAGTTGCTCCCTTCAGGAACGATGGTTCTGCCACGAGTGCTCTACGTGTGCTGCTATTGAACTTAGCAACACATAGCTTCTGTTCACAGGTAGACCCAAGGCATATGTAATTTTTCCTACAGCACACAAACTGCATCAGACAATCCTTCGCATGTTATTTTTCCTACAGCACATAAACTGCGCAGACAATCCTTTCTCTCTCTTTTTTTTTTTATTTTCTCAGCAGATGGATTTTTTAATCCCACATCTACTGTTAGACTATCCAATAGTTACAACACCACAGGCTCTATCTACCCAATGTATTACACGCCTTCGGCAACGATTCAAGGCTATGCAAGTCACCACATTAAAAAAAAAGGAAAAACATCTGATGTCGATGAGAGGCTCTAATAGGGACGAACAACTCAACAGGCCTACGAAAATCTCATCTGTATGTTTTGTTTATTCCATCCTCATCTTCGGATATGTACAGCCTCAGTCATTTTTTGTATGCTCAACATTCCCGTTGTAAGTTGCCGATGTACTGCCACCACGCTGCATCATTTGCAGTTGGATTTGCAACATCTGGGGAAGAAGTGGCAGAAACGAGTTATGTAGGCTACAAACTGTCTAGCCCAGCATAAGACTGTCAAGTAGGTTAAGAGAACTGAAACAGCAATTACCCAATACACACGAATCTTACAACAGCCTGCTATGATATAGTTAATCATTAGCTAACCACTTTACATATTCATATGAGGACGTGATCTGGCAGCAAAGCTTTGAACAGTTAACATTTTCAGAGTCTACAATGAGATTGAGGAGGATAAATGCCAGCCAGGTCGTTTAGGAAAAAGACTAGTTAAGATACTACATATTGTTTTCCAATAGACCAGGGGCTACTCTAGTTAATAGCGGCATTGGAATGGACACCATGATAAGCAGACTGTAAAGTTAATTATCTGTACAAGTAGCCTACGTTAAAAAAGGCAGAAAGTATAAAAACATTGCAAAGGCATATATTGTGCCAACAAAACTCATCTTTGTGTGCAATCGTGCAAATGAGCCTATCATGTTAAATAAAAAAAATTGGATGTGAATTGAGTCATATAGATTCATCAAGAATATGGAAGTGGTAGCAGTCTATGTGCGGTTATCTGGCTCCTGATAATTTGTCTGTCAAGCACTTGATCACATTACAAAGTAGAAAGATTTAAGTATAGTGCTTAGGGAATCAGTATTCTTTGTACCTCTATCTGGCTCCTTATAAAGTTTTCCTGTGCCTTTTGCAGTGAATTGTCAAGATCTTTGGTCCTTGTTTCTGAACCAACCGCACCATGTATGTTAGAAGGCTGAGTTGTAGAAGGATCACTGGTATTTTGGAACAGTAGTGATTGGTCTTGTGGTGACTGGTTGGAGCTACTTGCTTCTCCTGATTGTGAGGTGCTCGTAGACAGTGGAGGACCTGAATGCCTGGTAGTTGAATATGACCTAACTATTAGTATTACAGTCAGAAACAAAACAGTCCCAATATTTCTTATCCTACCAATAGAATGATAATGAAAACAGTGACTAACGCAATAAGAATAGATAAACATTGTTGAACACCAAGTCCCAGTGGATGATATGTAAGCAAAATGATAGCTTATTCTCAGAAAAAGCTACAGTTCTCAATAAAGCATGTTCGATCAATCTTGATTTTTTTTTTTTTAAAAAAGGGCAGCTCGATGCACATAGCTCCCGCTTGCGCAGGGTCAGACCACTTTGGGTCTTTTGTACAGTCTTTCTCTACATTTCTGCAAGAGGCTATTTCTAGGACTCTGAGCCTGTGACCACCTCCTTTCTCCAGCCCCCCTTCTTCATCTTCCTCCTTTCCTCTCCCTCTAAATTATCAATGGAAGTTCAGTGAGGGCTCCAGCCATCCCCTCACCCCTCCCTGCTGGATCCGTCACTGATCTAATGTCTACCAAATGCCAAGTTAGTGAACAAAAAAGAGCATACTCTTAGTGTTGTTCTACGCTTTTATCCAGCATAATCAACCAAAAGCAAGACAGCACACAAAACTGAGGATTTCCAATTTATATCTAAAAACAGAGTCATGAACACCTTATGTTTAGAGTTTAAACTCCCAGAAATTTAACTACGCGTTTATCTAGTACGAACCAAAGCGAAAGGAGCAAGCCATATTTAGAACTTCTGATCATAGAGAGCAGAATCATGAAAAGCTATGCCTTTAGACTCCTCAAGAAGTTTTACCTATTAAAGGAGGTTGCTGGAGGATACACAAAAGATCTTCCATATATGGAAGCAGCTGATGCAGCTGCTACAAGTTTTGCTTGGCGCCTGCTCACATTATCATCTGGTGTTCCCTCTGAGGCTGGAGTGCCAGTGCCTGCAGCTGCTTCCCATCAAATCAGAAAAATCACATATAGGGCTCCTTTCTCAATGTAGTACTCACTGATACAAAACATTGAAGAGGGGGTATATAACACAAAATATAAAATCAAATCAGCAAGATGAACTTACCAGGCTGAACTCCAGGTTGAGCTCCATGTGGCTGTGCTGCAGCACGTCCATTATCCGGGGGAATAATTGGAGCTCGACATGTGGGGCAAGTATGTTGTCGCTCTAGCCATGACCTTAAACAATGGACATGAAATAGGTGCCCACAAAGCAGTTTCTTTGCTGAAGTCATCTCTTCACGGCAAATAATACATGTAGCATCACTCCTGATACGGGAATTTAAATTACAAACAGTTTTTATTATTGAACCAACTGAAACATTATTGATGGAAGTATATAACTCACGCATTAAGTTCATCTGCTGTAGCATCTGGAAAACGTTCATTCATGTTGGAAGTAATCTTTCTGTAGCGTACATAATCTGCAATGCGAATCCTGAAGTTGCGGAAGGTCTCATACAACTCACGGATCAAGTGCAACGGGACACCATAATTCCTAATATTAGCACAAAAGATCAATCGTCATAATTCATGATACAGTATCCTTAGGGATAGGATCGTGTCAAGAGAACTTACAGGAAGATAGCTATGAAGAACAGCATATATAAAGATAAGTGCACAAGGTCACTGATGAGCTCTAAATAGAATGTGTACACTGCCTTTTTCTCCCATTGACCTTCCATTAGCATATCACTGACATAGAATACATACTTCACAAATGTTGATATTGTGGATGTTGCTAGAATCATATACCTGAAACATGATTTGAGCTACTATGAGCAACTGAGTGTTAAATACAAATAAATCATTTCTGCATCTTCAAACATCAGAATAACAGAGCATAGCTGCAGGTCATTAAAAAGTCGGCAAATATAAATGTTACCCATACTTACAGCCATTGGCAGACAATAAAATATATGGATGGAATATTACTAACACAAACCAAATGCTTTGCAGTGCTCTCTCTTAAATTTTCTCATAAAATCAAAACAAATGTAGTTTTGCATGGTGTTTTAATATATCAACAGGAACATGTATCAACGGAATAGTGCGCATTGGATTGAAGTTGTAAATTCACAGCTTAGCATATGCAACAAGCAAATAAAATAATAAAAGAAATGGCTATCAACCTACTAAAAGATCATGTTCATAATGAAAATGCAAGCATAAAAACACATGTGCACAGAATCGAAATAAATATTTGGCCATCTGCGGAAAATGTAATTTCACAATCTGCAGTGAAAAAACAAGGATATATTGTCCACAGCATTTTTGACACACTGCCTAGCTTAGTGCTGCTAAAGAGGATCAGAATATTGCATGAAAAATCATAGGGAGACACATTCTAGTAATTTCTTCTTAAATTTTCTTGAAATTAAGTTCCCCCTTGGTTTCAAAAGCATGAAGGAGTAGCAACATGCATCTTCAGTCCAGACTGCACAGGACAGATGCCAACAATCAGGAAAGTTGCTTACTCAAAGGAGAAGAAGATGGCGACAGAGGCCTCCCTCTTCTGTATGAGGGGCCTTAGCGAGTTGGAGAGGAAGAGGCAGTCAACGACGAGCAGGAAAGCCATGAAGGAGACGATCCTGACATGCGAGAGCAGCGGCACGGAGGGTGTGGTCTCGATGTACTCGACCCGCTTCTGGGCAAGCCAGTGCAGAGCCTTGACGAAGAGCAGCGCGGCGACCATGGCGAGGAAGGCGACGGAGAAGTCCTGGCGGAAGATGGTGACAGCAAAGAGGATCTCCACGATCTCCCGCCACGACTGCTCGTTGAGGCGCTCGACCTCGGCCTCGCGGAGCGAGCCGAGGAAGACGCTCTTGACGAGCTGCCAGGCAGCGCACATGGCGACGAGGCCCGTGTTGAGCAGCAGCACGAAGCAGATCTTGGAGGTCGAGAGGTAGACCATCGCCGGGTAGAACTGCTCCCGGCTGCTGAAGGCGTAGTGCACCGCCGACGCCGTCGCCAGCAGGCTGAACGCCGCGTACGTCTGTAGACGAATCATCTCCGACGCCGGTCGCGCCGCCGCGAACCGCCACCAACGAGAATTCTACCACCACCAGCAGTATCACCGGATCGCCTGCAAGGTACCTAACCCAAAATCAACAAGCGAGATCTCCTCCAGAACCGACAAGCACCGCGTGGATTCGAAACCCTAGGGGGGAGCGGACCGCGCTCCGCACCAGATCCAGAGCGCGGGCGACCCCGGGAGCTTACCTGAGCGGCGGGGCGAGCCGATTCAAGCGAGGACGGAGGCGTCGACACTACGAGAGATTCGACGGGGGCGCCGCCATCTCGGAAGGGGATCAAGGTGGATGGGATGGATGGGATAAGCTCTATCGCTGCTGCGTGATTTTGGAGAGACGGGGTTTGGAATTACTGTATTTTTTTTACTCTCTAAGTATTTTTAGGTTTTGTCAACATCAAATTTTATTAACTTTGATTATTAATAAAAATTTTAATACTCTTATATTTTATTATATAAGAATTTTTTTATTCATCATGAAATAAGCTTTTCTAAAAATTATATTTTCATATTGCAAATTATGTAATTTTTTAAAAATATTATTAGTAAAAATTAAAAGAATTTAACTTAACTAAACAAAGAACTATTTATATTTTGAAATAGAGATAGTATTTTGTTTCTTTTTTCTTTTCTAGTTTTCCAGGAGAAAACATTTTAAGAAGCTAAGAGATGGTGTGAGGATGCATTTATGCATCGGATAAGTTCTTTCAGATCTAAAACCGCGAATAAGCATCATCAGCAGTTTTCTCAAAAAATCAGCTCAAAATATACTTTTTGGGGTCAATAAAATTTTTTTTGAAGCTCATTTTAATCTACCTTCAAATAGGTAGATTTAGAAAGTTGTTTAGAGAAACTGTTGAAGAAAAATTTTTATAACTATTTTTTTATAATTTAATTTAGAGAGAACTAATATGAGGCTTTTAAGATGCTTAGTTAACAAAATACAGCTAACTGAAACAAATATATGAAATATAAAAAAAGTTGTTAAAAAAATAAAACAAATTTATTTTAATATTAATATATTATTTCTTAACTTAATATTTTTTTAAACCGTAGCATTAATGCTACGGACATTGGACTAATTGCTACTAGCAGCCAACCTATTTACACCATAAGAATAATTTTAACTTGCTAACAATTCTACAAAAAATCCAAATACGGCCTTAATACAGACTGCTAATTAGTTTTAATCCATTCAAACAGAGGTTTGTTTGATGAATAAAGGAAAACAAGTGTTCTCATGTTCTCATGTGAAATAATTCAAATAGGAATTGGGGAATTATTGTTCATCACAAACAAAAGAGATAAACACAAGAAGAGTTAGGCCTTGGAACAAAGGAAATTTTTTTGTTTCCTGCATTTTTCTTGTAAAATTTTTGTAAAATTTCTGTGAAAATCTTACGTTTCAAAGTAGGCCTTATGCAGAATATGGGCCAAGTCTTATGTTCTCTGGGTCTTTAAACTTCTCAACAAAGCCTACAGCACAAAATCCTCCGCGTTCAGTGTTCATCGATAGAAACAAACCGAAATGCAACCTTATCATCAACATTAGTAAAACTGTGACATGCTTCGGTAAAAGCTTGACATGTCAAATCAAGCTGCAGCAGCCTTCTTTGGAGGCGGATTCCCTCCAGCAAGTAAAACGTACGAGTAGAAGCAAATCATCGCAGCGCTGATGAAATAAGAAGTTGTCAGAAAGGCAGTGGAGGATGCAAGGACCTTTTTGAAAGTAAGACACAGAAGAAAGAGTTGGGGCAATACCTAAGTGCTGCATAGATGCCCCAGGGGAGCAGTTTCTTCGTCTGTTACAAAAGGAGTTTATCAGAAAGTGAATAAAGTGGTCCTCGATAACGAAATTACAGTCTCACTTACTTTCATGTACGCCTGGGAGTGTTTCCATGTCACCGCAAGAGCAAGTGCTACAAATGATGACCATCAAAGATTTATTCAGTTTATAATAGCAAATTAGAAGGACAAAATATTTGCAAAGCTGTCACATTTCCTGCTTAGAATTTACTTACGAGGACCTACCAGGTAAAACTATCAGTCAATTTGCCCTCCAAATTTCAAACTCTTTACTCTCTGATTTAGTGGAATATGCTAATATGTTACACGGGAAAACAAAGAGTACCTGCTTGCGCCACTATGAATGGCAAGCTGGATTTGCCACTCCTCCAGACCTTTAGGCTAAGAACGCCAAGAGCCAAAATAGCAAGGCCAGGTGCAACACCGAAAGCAAGGCTCACAGGGCTCCTCCAAAATAGAAATCCAATAAGGCCCATGGAAAATAAAAATCCACCTGAATGAGGAAAATTTACGTTATTAGTATTCCAAAGAACAGTAATTTTTTTAAGTAACCATACTGAACCTATCAGAATAAGGATACCATTTAAAGGAACTAGCAGCTATAAAAAAGGTGAGGTATATAAATCTTTCCATGAGATCTACCAGTAGTTGTCCGAAAATTTACTACTAGCCCTAGCATAAGGTTCAGGATATGGAAAGACAGAAGCAAAGACATCATACACAAGTAAAAGGAACTAACCATGCTGCTGCATTAATAAAAGATTCAAGTAGTGACTACTTGTGCATGAAGATAGAACGGCAGCTAAACTTTGCAAGAAATGAAGCCGGAATCGTACCAAAAGGGATCCCAAGGCAAAAGTCATGAATCTTTGCACACTTCTGTTGAGGAACAACATCCTGCTCTAAACTCTCTTCATTACCAGGTGCCACAATGGCTGGTTCTTGACCTGTTTGCTTTGCAGTGGTCATAGGATCAGCAGGACTGGTATAGTCTGCCTTCACACACATGGTAGTCCATGACTGCAGGGCCATAAGGTGCACCATCACAAGAGGAAAAGTTATCCACAGATTACAAGCACATGAAGAAGAACATGAGGAACACTAGGAACACCAAGATTTTTGCATGGAATCATATTCATGCACATGTACTTCTGGGGTTAAAATAGTGTTTTCACATGTGATGGCACAACAATTCCAGAGCAGGGAAACTAAAAATACAGCCCTTTAGCCAGAAAAAATTAAGCGCTAAGCGCTAGGCGAGCGTTAATGCTCCACATAGAGCTTAGGTGCAACTAAGTGTTGCCTAAGTGCCCCCTAATTCTATCCAGTCACAAGTAAAATGAAGAAAGAAAAGAAAAGAAAAAAGACCTCAGTTTAGCAGCCCACTCAGCACACGTGCTCCTGTCTTCTCCTACCGTGGCTTTTGCCCTAGCCACAAGCCACCACCACACAGCCAAAACAGAATAGCAGCCGCCACCATCACCAAGCAACAGCCACCGCCCCTTCCTCCTCGATCTGCCCCCCCCCCCTCACAGAAGCAATGCCACCACCCCCACAGGAGCATCTGATGACTTCTCCCTACCCTTCCCTCTTTCCTCGTCAGATCTGTCGGTGTAGCAGTCACCGCTTGCCTAGGCAGAGCCATGGGCGGCGGTGGCGGCCTGGGTGGCAGAGGTAGAGGCCTGGGCGGCGCTTATGTAGTGCCTAGACCCCGAGGCTGAGTGGAACCCTCCCGCTAAGCATTTTATCGCGCTTAATCGAGCACCTAATGACACTTTTTTTTTCGCAGCCATTTAGATTTGGGTACTCATTCCAGCTATATGATTGAACTACGGATATAACACGAGACAAGTGACAGCTCTTGATACTCCAAAGCTGAATACATAAAAAAAAAAAAGGAAATCTGGTGCACGTAACTCCCGCTTGCACAGGATCCAGGGAAGGCTCCGACCACTTCAGATAATCTGAAAATATAAAGAGCACACTTCTACAAAAGATTGACAAGAGTGTAATGAGCTTCCTGATGGAATCTCTAAAAAATAATTTAATGGCTAATGTCTACCTCCGATCTACAGATTAGTATAGTAGTGTGAAAAACAAAACTTTAGTGCTCTCTTTCAAGTTATCAAGTCAAGATTTAAAGATTTGATATCTAATCGAATACTACAACACAAAATAGGATGAACTAGTATCACCGAATATTAAATGATTCAGATTCAGCAACTAAACCCACAAATACTAGTGACTGACATTCAGTGGATCACTTTAAACCATGCCATTAGAATATTGCTTGCGTATGGTAATAGTTCTTATAGTATTACATTGAGATATTACGAAGGGACTAGATTCGCACAAGTAATCAAGTCGAGCCTATGGAATCACTTAATTTAAAAATGCTTCATTGACATGAAACATCAAGTTGAAAAGGTTGTTCTATTGTGAAAGGAGCAACCTAAAAAGAAAACGGGAAGTAGATCCAAAATCCCGTGATGTGGAAAAATAAGGAGAAATCAGGCTTGAAAGTGCTGCCAGATAAGGCGTCTGGCTGGCATTGTTTCCCCTGTCTGAACTCCGTGGAAACAATAGGACTGATAGTGCAAAATAGTGTCAACGATGTGTGCCAATGCTTTCCCCACGCCAACACACCCAAAGACCAAAACAGCAGTGCCACAAATGAAAATTGGTTACATTACAGCATTTTTACATTTTGTTTTATAGGGAAGGTTAAGTGGAAAAGACGTCCTAATATATGATTTATCTGAAATCATGCATTACTGTTATGCATTTCCCTCCCAATGCCAACTTTCGAGATGTCATCACATGCTTTCTCAAGCACTAGCCAGATCTTCCTAGAATCGAGAGTCCTAGACCAATTCACGAACACTCCTAGTCCATTTGGTTCAACTGAACCCATGGGATATACATCTAATTCTAGCAATCCACTGTACACCATCCAAGAACGAATAGTTCTAATATCTGGATCCAGGTAACCTGTCCAGCTGAGTTCAGGAGGAAACACTGTATTTTTTAAATGTTCAAAGAGCTTAGGAATTCACCTTGGATGCGACACCAGCGGCAAGCCCGCCGAACGCGCCCCGTCGTAGCGGCGCCGGGACGGTATCCGTGGCCAGAGGCGCGAATCGGAGGAGCCGGGCACCCGGAGGGACCGCGCACGGCCTCGCTGTCACCGGCACCGCCGACCCGCGGATCTGCGCCACCGCCGCCATCGCCATGCCGCTCGCGCCTTCGGTCTGCGGGAGGGAGGGTTCTCTCCGAGCGTGGAAGGGAGGCGCTCGTTCGTGTTCTGCGCGAAGGCGGCGGGAGAGGAGCGTCCGAGCGTGCCGCGTGCGGAAGTCGTTGGTTAGTTTGGCTCTGCTCGGCTACTATTCTCCTTTCGCGGCGGGGACGACGACCGGGTGCTGGAAGACGCACGTGCGAAACCGGGAGCGGTGGCCTTATCCGCGGGCGGGCCCACGAAGCGGGCCTGTTTCTAGCAGGCTTATGGGCTTTCTTAGGGACTCGGCAACGGGCTTACTAAACGAGCCGTTTCTGAAAAAAAAAAAAACCCGCTTTGGTAAATCTTCATGGGCTCCACTTCACCCGGTAAGTGACGCACATGGCCTCCGTGGACACGTGCACCGTCGTCCCGTCCAAGGAAGATCCTCGTGATCCGTGGGGCCGCAGGCCCAGCAAGCCTAACCGCCGTGTCAGCCTCGCCAGCGTCCAGCAGGACCCAGTCCACCGTGCGCCGGGCCCACCCGTCCCATCCCCTCGCCTTCACTTCACAGTTCACACCAGCAATCGGTCACAGGTGGCGCTAACGGCAGCTGGCCGCCGCAAGTCGCCCTCACGGGAGGCTGCTGCTCGGTCGTCGTCGTCGCCGCCGCCTTCGTCTTGGAGGCGAAGAAAGAATCCGGACGCGTATAAATATCCTCTCCTCCCCACCTAAACCCCTCCCCCAGCACCGCCCGTCCACTTCCGCCTTGACTTACTCGACTCGACCCACCCGGAGGTTGGAGCTCAGGGAGGAGGGAGGGCTGAGCGGCCAGGGATATGCACCTCTACAACGCGTGGCTGCCGCCGGCGGTGGCGGAAGCCGCGCGCGAGGAAGCGGCAGCGTTCGCGAGGACCGTGCGGGTGGTCGCGGACGCGTGGCGTCCCGGGGACCCCGACTCCGCCTACGCCACGCTCAAGTGGATCTCCGTCTTGGAACTGTAAGCGCCCTCGCCCCTTGACTCCGTTTCATCCCTCTTCTGGTCGACTGGATTTCTAGGCATCGGTCGCGGTTTGGTGTGCGTGCGGTGGACGGTGTGCTGCTTCTGCTAGTGTTACCTGGAGCGGTGTTGAATTGAGCGATTCGTTTCTGGGTAACGGAATGGGAGTGCGGCATCGGGATTGCTGTGTTGAATATGTTTGAGTGAGTGCTGAACGTTCGCTCTCTGTGATAGAGCTTGATTTGGGGGAACTGTTGATTGGAGCAATTGCCGTGTTAGCTTGCTGGAGCTTGTTAGCGTTTTTTTTCCAGGTTGATACTTAATAGTATCCAGGTAATTTGGTCATTTTGGTACGTTTCTATTGAGATTTTAACACTATGAATGATGATTGACAATGAGAATTATGACATGAGTGATTTCAGATTATTGATTTTGAAGATAATTTCTCTGTGAAGTTTAATTTTGATCGTACTATGAAAATTCCCAGGAGCATGTTTAGATGCCCTTGGATTGAGTATCCAGTCATATCCAAGATGCCTGTTTGTTGAATATGTTTGAATTTGGAGTTTGTTTGCGATTATACTTCTCTATGCAATGCAATAATTTGATCAGTAAACTACGACTAGAAGGTGATTATATGCCAATCTGCTGTAAACTAGGCTTCCCACTTATTTCCTCGCTAGACACTTCTCCTTATTCTAATGTGCTGTAGCATGCATATGTCTGTAACTCATGACTCCGTCCAGTTTCAGATCAGAATTTAATTTATATATGTTTCTGAATTCATATCCAGGAGGTCCATGGGGTTGTGACCTGAATGGATAAAAACCACTAGGTCTTGTTTGGTCACCCCTCCCACGCTGCTGCTTTTGTGTGATAGGCCTCCACCTTAATGTAATGGTGGGGGCATCATTGCAATGCTGGCAAACTTTTCAGTTGTTCCTTGACTATAGTTGTGGGAGTCACAGTGGTGTGATTCAACTGAGCATCCATATCCACCCCAGCAGCCTTTTCTGTCGTGTCAAGACACACAATGAGCGGTTGGGTGCACAAAGATAGAGTCAGTAGGTACTGAGAACACACCTATATGCATCCCAAATATTTTGGCAATTAAGAAAATCATGAAAGGGGCCACTGTCTTGATGATGAAAATACACCCACAATAGTGCATAATGAACGTTCGCCTTTTATGCCAAGTATTTGACCAATTATGTTAGAAGGGGAGCCTTGGCACAGCGGTAAACCTGTTGTGACCATGATATCAGGTCACAGGATTAACTTAAATAGAAAAGGATAAAGTCCAATTTACTCTCTTCAAGTACAGCCAAAGTTCAAATAACCCTCTAAACTATGTTTTGGTTTATTTTATTCCGCCAAAATGCTATTTTAGGTCAATTTACTATTAGACGCAATACTCGCATTGTGAGGGATGACACTCAGTGTTGAGGGTAATTTTCTCTATGTTTCTTACTTACTAGAACGACATGACCAACCTGAGAGGTTGGGGATACATATATATATAGACTGGTAGGCAGCCAAGCATATGCTAAAATGCTAGCCTAAGATGTTAAAGCATAAAGCTGAAAAGCTAGTCTAAGATGCTAAAGCATAAAGCTGAAAAGCTAGTCTAAGATGCTAATGCGAAAAGCATAAAGCATAAAGCGCCTGCACTAGACTTATTCTATCATTCTCTCTCTAAGTCTTGTGCGTCGTCTTCTGAGAGATTTGAATCATCCCAATTCTAGCGTGAAGCTCCTGAAACTTGATTCTACCAAGGGACTTGGTGAGAAGATCAGCAGGTTGGTACTTGGTGTTGATGTAGCTTGCCCTGACGCTGCCTTCCTCTAAGCAGCTTCAGATGAGGTGGTATTTCACTCTGATGTGCTTGCTGCGCTCGTGGAAGACAGGGTTCTTTGCTAAAGCCAGAGCGGACTTGCTGTTCACTCTGAGCTCCACTGCTTCAGCGTCTCTGCCAAGGAGATCACTAAGTAGCCGAGCGAGCTAGAGCGATTGAGTTGAAGCGGTGGAAGCCGCTATGTACTCAGCCTCGCAGCTGGACAAGGCCACCTGCTGCTTGACCGACTGCCAGCTAACAAAGTACTTGCCGAGGAAAAAGAGCACCTCGTTCGTGCTCTTGTTAGTGTTGATGTCGCCGGCATGGTCACTGTTGCTGTACCTGACGAAATGTGCCACCCCGGTACACCTCGGGTAGTGGAGGCCGTGGTCAAGAGCCTCCGCAACATAGCGGATGATTCTTTTAACGGCCTGCTGGTGCTCCGTCGTTGGTCGCTGCATGAATCGACTGACGTAGCCGACGGAGAACGCCAAGTCCGGCCGCGTGTGGGCGAGGTAGCGAAGGCTTCCCACAAGGCGCCGGTACTGCGTGGCATCCACCTCCTCTGTCGTGCTGTCACGGCTGAGCTTCAGCCTCTCCTCCATCGGAGTGAGAGCTGGGTTGCAGTCGGTGAGCCCAACTAGCTCAACGATGCGCTTGGCATAGGCGATCTGTCGAAGTGTGATGCCGGAGTCGTCCTAGTGCACCTTGATCCCTAGACAGAAGGAGAGGGGCCTCAAGTCACTCATCTGGAAGGTGACCTTCATCTCCTCTTTGAACGCTGCCACCTCCGCATCCTTAGTACCCGTGATCACCAAATCGTCGACGTAGACACCTACCAGCAGGGCATTGCCGCCGTTGCCCCGCCGGTAGATGGCCGCCTCGTGCGGGCTTTGCTTGAAACTCATCCTCTTCAGCGTAGAATCCAGCTTGGCATTCCATGGCCGTGGTTCCTTTCGCAGAGGGCTTTGCGCAGGCGCAGCATCTTGCCCTTCTTGTCGAGGATGACAAATTTCGGCGGCTGGTGCACATAGACCTTCTCTTTTAAGTCGTCGTTGAGAAATGCTGACTTGACATCCATGTGATGGACGCGTCAGCCTTCCTGGGCAGCCAGCGTAAGGAGACGCACAGACTCCATCCGTGCAACAGGAGCGAAGGCATCGTCGAAGTCGATCCCCTCTTGCTGCACAAACCCGCGTGCCACCAAGCGAGCCTTGTGCTTGACGATGGCACCGGCCTCATCTTTCTTCAGCTTGAACACCCACTTAAAGGTGATCACGCGGTGTCCAGGAGGAAGGTCAGCGAGCTCTGAAGTGCGGTTCCTTTCAACCGCATCCATCTTTAGCTTCATCGCGGCACGCCATGGCGCGTGTCCCTCAGCCTCAGCGAAGGAGCGAGGCTCGCCGTTGTCACACGCAAGATGCAACTGTGCCTTCAGGTCATGAGGCACCAGTCTCGGCACTGGTGCGTCATCGAGAAGGTCCTCTATCGTGCAATACCTCAATGGCTCGCCGTTGTGGTACGCGTCGACACGCTCCTCGTCGTGAGAGAGCGGAGTAGTAAACTCCACCGGGTTGTGCTCGACATGAGCAGGTGTTGGTGTAGACGTGCCTGGAGGAGTAGCTGTCGGCGCCGGAGAGCGTGGCGTGGTCGGCTGTGGTGGTGGCGGCGGGGAACTCGTCGCAGCCGGCGTCACCGTCGCTGGAGTCGGTGGAGGTTCGAGGACTGGAGTAGACGCGCTTGGCGAAGAAGAGTTGCCCACTCACCCAGCTCCCTCGAAGTGGACGTACTCGACGGTGAAGTCGTCGTACGCCGGAGTCGAGCCGTCGTCCACCATCTTGCCCCACGCCCAACCTCGCCCTTCATCGAACACAATGTCACGAGCCGTGCGCACACGCTGTGTCTTCGGGTCAAGGATGCGATAGGTCTTCGTGCCCTCCGCATAGCCGATGAACACTCTCAGAGTGCTCCTGTCGTCGAGCTTGCTGATGTGGCCAAGCTCCTTGACAAATGCGAGGTAGCCAAAGACGCACAGATGGGCAACTACCGGCTTGCGTCCATGGCAAGCCTCATACGGCGTCCTGCCGCCGAGCGCCTTAGTGGGCGAGCGGTTGAGGATGTAGACGGCTGTCACCACCGCCTCTCCCTACAAGATGGCCGGTATCCCCCTTTACTTGAGGAGGGCCCGAGCCATCCTCACCACCGTCTGGTTGCGCTGTTCGATGACGCCGTTATGCTGCGGACTGCATGGCGCGGAGTAGTGGCGCTGAATCCCCTCGTCAGCGCAGTACGACGCGAACTTAGCCGCCGTGAATTCGCCGCCGTTGTCGGTGCGTAGCATTCGAAGCTTGCAGCCGCACTCCTCTGCCGTAGCAAGCTGACGCTTGATAACATCAGCTGCTGCCGCTTTGGTGTTGAGGAGGTATGCCTATATGTAGCGGGACACGTCGTCGACGAGTAGCAGAAAGTAGCGTCGGCCTTCAGGTGTGGCCGGTGTCACGGGACCGCAGAGGTCGCCGTGCACCAGTTCCAGCTTTTTCTTGGCGCGAAAACTCGCCTGACGAGGGAACGGAAGTCGTCGAAGCTTAGTGAGGACACAGATGTCGCAGAGCTGCTCCACATGCTCGACCCGCGGCATGCCCTGCACCATCTCCTTGTCGCCAAGCTGCTTCAAGGCCTCAAAGTTGAGGTGCCCAAAGCGCTCGTGCCACAGCCAGGCGTTGTCATCGCAGCGGGCTGCAAGACATACGGGCTGTGTCACCTGCACATTGAGGACGTAGAGGCAATTGATGCCTCTGTTTACCTTGGCAAGAAGACGACGATGGTGGTCTCAGATCCTCATGGTTTCATCTTTAATCTCCACGCGCGAGCCATTCTCATCCAGCTGACCCAGGTTGATGATGGAGTTCTTTAGTGCGGGGATGAAGTAAACTCCAGTGGGAAGTCGGTGTTCGCCAATTTTGGCGACGAGGATAATGGAGCCAATGCCTCTGATGTCCACAGCCGAAGAGTCGCCGAACTTGACGGAGCCGCGCACGTCAACGTTCAGGTCGGAGAACTCCCTGTGACCCATCATGTGGTGAGTGGCATCACTGTCGAGGAACTAGCCGTCGATCTTCTCGTCGCTGGAGCCGTCACCGAGGAAGGCGTGCGCTCTCGGCTCGACGAGGTTGAGGAGAGCTATTGCGGCCGATGCTGCTGGAGGTAGCTCGATGCTCCCATGTGCTAGGAGCAGATCCGGATCCTCCTTCTCAGCCTGTGCGACGTGAGCCTGGCCGCGCCTCGGCTGTCGACAATCTCTGGCCCAATGGCCAGGCCTGCCACAGTTGCGGCATATGTCGTCTCGTGCTGCCCTGCGCTCGTCGACGGCGCCGCTCTGGGCGCCTCCGCGGGCGTCACCCTCGGCACGTCCACGC
>BCLH01001546.1:9839-22486 GCA_001602315.1 Zoysia pacifica | reverse complement strand
TCTCATCATGAACCATTGAAGTGTCAGAAAGCTATTACTGAGGTAAAGTTCAATAGCAAATCCTAACCTTTGTAAAAAGAGGGAACTGAATAAAATCAAAACAGAAAGGTCTGCCACTGAACTTTATATTATAATTTACAGCTCTTTGTAACGTATAATATACGTTTCTCTGGGATATCAAGAAGTTTCTTCAAAAATTCAGAAAGCCAGGATGACAAGCAAGGATTTCTCAGTCTAATTTCTCAAATTAAGGCTTTGGGCTTTGAGACTAACAGTCTACATTGGAGGTAAGCAAATGACACTTCTAGTGACATATGTCTCATATTTTTTACAACCCAAGGAAAGAACCATCCATTTCATCTACTTTTCTACCCTTTTGCCTACATGATATGGTCGCACCAAAGAAGAACATGCAGTGGTTCACATTTTTGTTAATTTTTCATGCCAAGGGTTTTCATTTTTTCACGACCCAATGTATATCACTTTGCCATTATTCAGAATAAAAAATAGTTCAGGGTACAACCAAAGTCCTGATAAAAAAATGAAAGTTGGGCTTTTACAAACAGGAGAAAAGATCTCTGTATAATGTGAGACCACTAGTAAGGCTGTTTGTTAACGCGGAGACAGAGTATTTCTGTTCATGCAAATATTCTCTAGTGATGCCCAGCAACTAATTATCAATTTATTGGTTTCTTGACATTATTCAAGAAACAATTATGAGGCTTGGAGCATTTTGATTGTCGACCTTGGCATAGTAATTTTTTACTTCCTTTGTTTCTCAGTTCAGTTATCTATTTTCTCCTGTTAACTATTGTCAACATATCTGAGAGAGCAATCACATGGAAATTTACTTCCTTGTTTTTATCTTTTTTTACTTAATTAATACATTTGCAATATTACCCCCTTCTTTACAAAGTGTTCTTAGTCAAGTATCATTTCTATTTGTTAATCAAGCAAACTTTGAGTTATATTTTTCACAAGCCTAGTTCTTCTACTGTAAACTGATGTCTATATCTCATTTGAGTACGTCAAGCTCTGTTTTTGATTTGCCACTCCCCTTGAAACGATGCTGTCAGACCTTCCTCTATATGTTTTTTTTATGCGAATCCTTTTCTCTATATGCTAGTAGATATGTACTAGGATAAGTTGTAGGAACTAAGGCCCTGTTTGTTTCAGCCTTTCAGGCTGGCTTTTCCAGTTGAAAAACTGAAACCTGAAAAGCTGAAACAAACAATGTTCTGAAAAGCTGGCTTTTAGAACGCTGAAAAGCTAGCTTCTGAGAAAATGAACTAAAAGCTAAAAAGCTCACTCAGAGCTGCTTTTCTAGCTTTTGGTGTGCACAGAAGCCAAGTATATATTGCAAAAGCCAACCGTCACTACTCCATTAGCCAGCTTTTCAACTAGCTACCAACCAGCTTTTCCAAAAGCTCAAAAGCTCTAGCTCAAACAAAGAGGTCCTAAGCCTAACTCAGGTCATCAAGAGAGTGGGCGTACACCCTAACCACCCAGGTTCAAATTCTCTTCGATGTGCCACCTAGTTCCTCCTATGTTGGTCAAGTTTGTTTACTAGAGTAGGTTGTGCACCATTACCAGGACATGTATGATATACAAGAATAACATTCTGTGCTGATATATCCTTAGAAACAGTTCACACAATGTACTTCCAAAAAGGCAATTGCACCAAAATCAAATATTCCTGATTCATCCTCAGTCATATCTGCACAGATAGAAATTTGTCTCGACCGCTAACATAAATTTGAAAGATTTGTAATTTCAGGTACAATTTGATGGCCAACAGAGTTCTCCTCTTGCTAATATTGGCATCAAGAAGTGAATCTGATATATATCCAGAAATCCTGGCACAAACTGCTGGTATGGAGTGCATGGCTCCCATTTTTGGTTGTTTCATCTTAATATAGAACACTGAGTTCATATTTTATGCTGCATTTCTTGATTATGTTCACGAACTTTTGTTAAATCATTATCTTATGTTAGGTCATTTCTTGAGGAATTTGAAGAGTCAGTTACCCCATTCAAGGATGCTTGCAATATCTGCTCTCAACACACTGTTACAAGGATCACATCGCAAGGCATCTTTGCAGCATACTCAGCAATCATTAGATCACCCTGAAGAATGCAATACTTCACTGACAGGAGAAGTTTTGAATGAGATAATTCGGCAGGAGGGATTCATGACTGAGACACTGAACAGCTTATCTCATGTGCATATAATTTCTGACAATGATAATTCATCAAAAGGGAATTATGGGGTGTCATCATTTCAAAGCGGATCTGACAAAGCAATTACTTATTTCTATTTTGATTTCTCTGCCTCGTGGCCGCGTACTCCTAGTTGGATTTCTTTAGTGGGAGGTGGCACGTTCTATTCTAGCTTTGCTAGGATATTCAAAAGGCTTATACAGCAATGTGGAGCACCAGTAATGTCTTCTCTGGAGATTGCACTGGAAGAATTCCTGAATTCAAAAGAGAGATCAAAGCAATGTGTAGCTGCTGAAGCCTTTGCAGGGATGCTTCACTCTGATATCACTGAGAATTTGGAGATTGGAAACGGCTGGTTGATGAATCAACTGCAAAAGATTATTTTAGCACCATCTGTGGAATCAGTTCCTGAATGGGCAGCTTGTATTCGGTATGCTGTTACAGGAAAAGAAAGATCTGGAACTCGTGCTCCTGTTCTCAGACAAAAAGTATTAGAGTGTTTATGCAGCTCTATTCCTCAAACCATGGCGACTAGCGTACTTGCCAAGAGATATTCATTTTTGTCTGTTGCTCTGACAGAAATTTTTCCACCTAAAATGTCCCAAGCGGAGGAGCAATACCATCTTAAAGTCCTTGGTGAACTACTTGACAACATGAGTCACTCTTCTGCACAGGTAATGCTTAATTGTCTAGTCTAGGGGCATGTTTGTGTTACCGATTGGTTTATTTACATTCCATATTTTGATCTTTTGAGATGATTGTAACGACCGGAATTTTTCTTACCTTTCGATAAGTCCCGATCTTCCGTGACCTTGCCAATCCCAGGAGTTTGGCAAGCACGACATCACAAGCGATCAATCAAGAAACCATAACAGAAATATTAAACAAGAAACGAGAATAAAAATTAGCAAGTCAAAGCAAATTATTAGAATAAAATCCTTCAAAAGGGTTCATCGACACGCATGCCGAAAATATCTCAGAGCAGATAGATCACTATCGAAAATCCAACAAGAGTGACAGCGGAAGCATCAATATGGCAGCAGTAGCGAACTATCTCCACACAGGCTAGCTTGAGCGCAGGAGCGGACTTCACGGTTCGTCGGAGACGTAGTCGAAGTCGAAGCTGAAAGTATCCTCTGAAAACAACAAATTAGAAAGCCGTGAGTACGAATACTCAGCAAACCACGTACTACTTAACAACAATGTATGCATGCAAATGGTTTTAAGGATAAAGCCATGGCTCAAGTGCTAAATGCAAGTTTAAAACATTTTATTTTATTTTAAAGATGCAAGAAAGTTTTATTTTAAACTGTCAAATTTTTATTATCTTGCCTCGCAGGGATCTCCGTTATCCCGAATGGGTTTCATTTTAAATGCCGGTGTAATCTCCACATTCGGCCACAGCTCTAAGGCTGGAGTCAAAAACATTTTGAAATAGAAGAGGAGCAAGAAAAACAAAACTACTCAACGAGGAGCACAACTCAGAGGGTGTCCTTCCAAAAGGACGTGGCAATGTGCATCGACTAAAACTCTGCAGAGGTTATGCACCTCTACCCACGAGAAGCGTAATTGAGAACTACCGTCGTAGTCCCGACGAACACACAAGACCCGTTCAAAAACTTTAACTAGTGTCATCCGTCTTCCAGGATAAAGATCTCAAATGCCTACGCAATCGGGTTCTAAGCTATGAGGAGCCTACCACTGATCAGGTGGGGTATCTCGATCTCATGTGGGAAGTCATAGCTCTACACCACACTAACACAACACCGCCAACCCACGGGTAAACAACCAGTCTCAGCAAGCTTTAAGATCAAGTCAACTGCCCATACAGAGTAATGTGGTGTGTATGGTTGTCAACTGAGCGTACAAGGCTTGAAGGACTTGGTCTTTAATTACCGGGGCAGACACTATCTTCAACCTCAACATCAACAACAAGTCTCATGGAATGATCCCAGCCCGGATCTTTCTGTTGTACCCGCAACAGATACGCCCACAGGGACTTCCCAAAAGTTCCCCAACTTCTCATACTCCATTTTGCCCCCGCTAAATAATTATGTATAATTATTTGCAAAACTCACACATTTGAAGCACAGTTCAAAATCATTTAACACAAATTCTATTTTTATAGTGATAGGTGTGAGATAAAAAATAAATGCGACTAAACATGGCTAAGCATAAAATTAAAATAATTATTCTAAAGCAATCCTAAGGCTCATATTTGTGGAACAGTAAATAGGCACGGTTTAAGAATGTTGCTAGCATATTTTAAAATAGTTGGCATGCAAATTAAGGTTGCAAACAAATCATGCAGTTTAAAATACTGGGTACAAAGTGATCAAAGAACGCGGCTTATCTGGCAACTCGGGATCGAAGTTGGGATCCGGGTCGTCGAATTGAGCGGGCTCGCGAAACTTCTCCTCTGGAACACCGGCTAAACACAGCACAAACAGGAGTTAGACACTAGGTACGAGACAATTAAAATCAAAAATTAAATCTTAATTGAAACTACTAGGCTAAACGTTTCCAAAACAGACCCCGAACGGTTTTATATGAAGATCTCAACGAAACAGATTTATTGAGACTTTCTAGAGAAACTTTGAAGATTAAATGAAATTCCCACGGACTTCCGAAGATTAACCATGCAAAAACAATTCCAAGCAAAAAGGAATTCCTAAGCTCCAACTGAAACCCGTGAGCAGCAGGCAGCCTCTGAACCAAGCACCACCGAGGACCTCACACACTGAAAGTGCTACCTGGCGCAAGACCAACTTGATAGAACTCACTGACACCGGGCCTAGCAACCTCTTGATTCCTCAACAGCCCGCTGGTCAGACACACAACACTCTGCCTCCTAGCACAGCACCGAGCTCCTGCAACTGATCGAATCGATTCATAGCCTGGGGCACTGCAACCTCTCTCTCTCTCTCTCCCAGCGGTCCCACTAGCCAGCAGCTTCTTCCTCAATGGATCGAAGCACCCACAGCAGTAGTTCCACGAATAAACTCCTACCTGCGCGACTCGAAACCTGTGATACTTGAGAAACGGCGCACTGGTCTGACGCTCGACGTCGACCCGACTACACGCACCTGCATCTAGGCTACGAAGCTATTCTAACTCGCGGAAGACAAAAAGGAAACGGAGGTCTGAATGCTCACCGCAGCTTGAACTGACGAAGCCTGGTGACTGCGGACGGCGAAGCGGACGAGGCAGGGCGACTGGGACGAAGCAGCGAGGTCGACGAACGGAAGACGAGTAGATCGACAAACGGAACGAAGCGGAGCCGACGTAGCCCGACGAACTGGACGGGGACGAGGCTGGCGGCGATGCGTGGTCGGCGGGAGCAGGCGACGGCGACTCGGCTTCGGCTCGGGAGCGGCGACGGTGACGCGCAGAGGGGAGCGGTTGAAGATTTTCTGGAGAATGAGGAGGAGAATAGAGAGGATAAGAATGAGAGAGATATTTATAGAGAGGATTAGATAGGGTTGAGGGTAGGAGAGGATAATATTGAGAGAAAAATAATTAGGGAAGTTATTTAATCTGAAATTTCTGAAAAAAAAATAATATTAGCCCCAACGAAAAATACGCGGACTAAATTATTTCGGCACCGGAACAATTTAGGAAGAAAGATTTCGAATTAGACGGAACGAAATTTGGAACAATTGATTTTTGATGAAAACGAAAATTGGGGTAATTCGCCGCTTTATTAATTCGAAATTTTTGGGATGTTACAATGATAATACTTCATATTTGAAGACATCCGCTTGAACTCTCTAGCAAAACAGATTCCATTCTTTCCTATTATAAAGTGTGTCCCACAATTCAGTCCTCCACTAAGTTTTGTGGCCCGACCATGTTCAGGTCAGTTGGGTCCCTAGTGAATTAGTCTATTCTCTCCTTGCTTAGTTCCCATAAAGTGGATCAAGCCTATGTCATCCTTTCTAAGTTCTAATAAACTGGTATGGCTTATTTACTTGTCATGTGTCCATGATACAATGCAGGCTACTAGAGAGGTAAGACAAAACTTGTTTACATGATGCACATAAAGGAGCTTTCAAGTCACCGCTGTTCCGTATAATATTTTTTTCTCGAATGGGCAGAACTGTGCATCATTATTTTAAGAAGAAAGAAACAAGATCCATAAAGGATCAGTACAAAAATAAAACTATCTGCTAAACATGTAAATAAACAAAGACTCCACTATTCAGGTGTGGAATTAGTGGAGTCTTTGTTTATTTACATGTTTAGCCAGATAGCTTTATTTTGTTTGATCGTAAATACATGCTTTGTAAAGCTGATTCTTTCCCCTCTTTTTGGGTTGGAAATTGAGTAGGAACAGGTCAGATTCAGATTTGTATCTTGAAGCTGGTGAAAACTAGAGGATACATGTTTGCAGAAGACAACTTAGTGTAACTATCTTGTTAATGCCCAAAATTAGAGTTAGACATTTCTAATTATTTTGGTGCAGTAGTAAAGCTGTTGCCTTGTGACCATAAGGTCATGGGTTCGAATCGTGGAAATAGCCTCTTGTAAAAATTCAGGAAAAGGCTGTGTAAAAGACTCAAAGTGGTCGGATCCTTACTTGGACCTTGTGCAAGCGGGAGCTATGTGCACTGGGCTGCCCCTTTTTTGTTCGTTTCTTCTTCAATAATTAAGCTAGGCAGAAGGCTTGTAATGATTCCTCAGAGCTTGTGCAGAATAAATTTAACTCTTTATACTCTGCTATAGTTTCAGTTTCTTTATATATTAAGCATGGGCAAGTAAATGATTTTAAATGGAACCTATATTTGTAAGGAAATAACTGTTTTAGGATCTGCCATAATTTCATTTCCTTTTCTATGTTATGAGTTCAGGTAAGAGAAGCAATCGGTGTCGCCATGTGCGTTGCATGTTCAAATATGAGACTATTTGGGTCATCTGGCTCTCGAGGTGATCCAGAAGATGTTTCTGGGGATGTTAGCATGATTGAAGAAGGTGGAAGTGAATATTGGTACAAACGTTTGACAGATGGAGCTAATGAATTATCTATCAGTATACAAAATAGTAGTCAATCTAAGCAGCTTGAGTCGGCTAATGACACTGGGGTGGACCATAGAGAGCAGGCTGATGCTAAAAGGATGGAAACGGTGCTTTTTATGTCTTTTTGCCAAGTTTATTAAGGTTCCACTATTTCTTCATTTGAGCTTATGGTTTCTTGTTTTATTTCTTTGTAGATTTTTCATTTCATGATCGCATCCCTTAAATCTGGGAGAGCTTCTGTCCTACTTGACATAATTATTGGGTTTGTGTACCCAGTCCTGTCATTACAGGTAAACATTCTCGTTATTTTGCCATGAACTGTTTAAAAGAGAGTTTCTTTTTGCTTTCTCAGTTGTTTCTTCACAATGTCATAACTTTTGGTTTTGCTCCTAATTAAATCAAGAATGTTGTAGCCTTGAAGGCGAAAAAACTCTTTTTCATTCCTTATTAAATCCTTGAATGCATCATAATAGTGATTTTTTTCTTGAGGCAGTTTGATCTATAGTTTGATAATTACTAAAGTTGATTCTGGCTAATGCAATTACAAAATTTTTCTCTCTTTCTTTTTGAAATATAACTTATTTGCCCTTTTTGCCGGAAGAGCATGTGAACCTTTTTTTGTACTGTTAACAACTCCTTGCGCTAACATCAGTTATGGGCCATTTTTCTTATTTGCAGGAAACATCAAACAAGGATTTGTCGTTGCTGGCTAAGTCAGCCTTTGAGTTGCTGAAGTGGAGGATTCTGCGTCGTCCTTTCCTTGAAACTGCTGTTGCAGCTATTCTTTCTTCAGTTAACGATCCTAACTGGCGGACCAGATCTGCATTATTATCTTATCTCAGGACCTTCACATACAGGTTCAATTATTCATACTTTGTTCCCAATGCACCCCTTTTTTTAATCTGTACCATGTAAAAAAAAACAGAGGGCACGTTCAGATGAGCTTTCTGCTGCTGCTGTGGCTGCTGCCACTGTGTTCGCACTACAGTAAAAGGATGTTGGATGGCTGCAACTGCAGCCAGCTCATCTGAGCAGAGCCGGAGTTGGTGGTAATGATTTGGCTACCATCACGACCTTTCTGCTCAGGACTTCTCTAGTTATCCACAACTGTCAGTGTTATGGTCTTATTGATGCACAGTGTTTGATGTATTATTACTAATTTGGTTATTGATTCTTTCCATATGCTTGGCCTCACTCTGGCAGTTCGGGTGTACCCGAATTTTCAGGTTGGGTAATTTGGTCTTTTAAAATTTCAGGTTTTCAAAAATGATACTTGAATTTCACCTGAGAAAAGAATAAACCCAACAATTCGGGTACCCGATATTTCGGGTTCAGGCTCGGGTAAACCAGAATTTACACTGTCACATTAAATTGTAGTTATAATTGGTGTCATCTGATACTGTATGTTTTTGTACATGATTTGTGACATGAGCATAGCTGGCTTGGGGTGTGGATAACTAGATCTAGAATTCGACCAATAATAATGAGTTATACTAGGTTAAAAGAGGTTCAATTTCTGATTATTTGGGTATTTTGAGTTGTCCGGGTACTGGAGGTACAGACCCGATTAGGCCCGAAATTAATTAGGGTTTCAGATTTCGGGATTTTCGGGTCGGGCTCGGGTTTTGTGCCCAGAGTGAACTTGGCCCCCCTATGTGAATGCTGTGCTACTATTTGCTTTGTTGTGGGTTATGGCAATGCATTGGCCAGATATGTGGCTAATCAATATGGTTTTGATCTGCAGTGAATGCTTCTTTCCGTATTTGATTTGATGCTGAGTGGGAAAGGACTAGTTTAGCGGTGCATTGTGAATGCAAAACACCTGTCACTGTTACAGTGCACTGTTTCCTGTTTCCTCTATAGTATTGTGCCTATGACTTTGAGCCTTCACTGTTAACAGAAACATTCCTGATCGTGTAGTTAGAGATTCACAATATTTCAACTGCAGTGTTTGTGATAATGTCTATTCATTTGTCATGAGCCTCTTTCTCCTAGTAATCATTGACCTAATGGAAAGTGACTTCACTAATTGATTTTTCTCACAGGCACACATTCATTCTTTCTGGCCCAGAAAAAGCTCAAATTTGGCAAACAATAGAGAAGCTACTTGTGGATAACCAAGTGGAGGAAAGTATTTATGTTTATTTGTCTTTTTTTTTTTTGCTTTCTGTGTTTCTTATGCAAGGAAACATGCGCAGTCACTGTGTGCTAGGTAAAAAAGATAAGATAAAAATCTGGAAAATGAATAACACTGTTTATTCACATACTGTATGTTGTTTATCTAAAGGCTCTGAGAGAAGACGTGCTATAAAATGTCCTGAAGTCTGATTCTTCTATATTCAGGTTAGGGAGCAAGCTGCTGGTGTACTTGCAAGCTTAATGAAGGGTGCAGACAAAGATCTGTCAAAAGACTTCCGAGAGAGGTCATATGCACAAGCCCAGCGTATCATCAATGCAAGGAGAAGGTTACTATCTTTGACTCTAATATTGCAATGATGCCGTGACACTTTTCTTTTTGATTTTTTAACAGACATTAACTATATTTTGGTTACAGAAATTCAAAGTCAGGTCACTCTGTTGCTACCATCCACGGTGCAGTCCTTGCTTTGACAGCATCAGTCCTTTCTGTTCCATATGACATGCCTAGGTACTGTTGCCTTATCATTACTCCTTGACAAGAAAAAAATAGTTTGGGTGACACAAGCCTCGCAATGGCACCTGTACTGTAATTTTGTTTGTCAACCCACAATGTTCGGTCTTGACGGGGTGCGCCACATTTCCTGATCTTGCAGCTGGCTTCCTGCGCACGTGACGCTGCTCGCTTCCTTCATCAGTGAGCCTTCCCCCGTAAGATCAACGGTCACGAAGGCCGTGGCAGAGTTTAAACGGACACATGCCGATACATGGAGCATCCAAAAAGAGGCCTTCACAGAAGACCAACTGGAGGCAAGCTCTGAACTAAACCTGCACAATGCACTCTCTATTGAAACGTAATTGCCGCACAAGTCGATGTTGTATCTGACATTGTTGCTCTGTTTTACAAATGCAGGTGCTCCGTGATACATCCTCCTCTTCGTCATACTTTGCTTAGATTAAAACTTTCAAAGACCTCAGAATTTTTTCTGGTTTGGTCGAATTTCAATGTCGCTTGTGTAGTTGTTTGGTATCGTCGTTTGTAGAAAACAAACTAGCTACAGGATCCTGTGATTCCGCTGTCAGAGGAAGCAAAGCAGTTGAAACGTTCTGAGCTTGCCTTTGTCACACCCGGTTTTATAATTAAAACCGAATGACTCTTTATGTATGTCCAGGAATAAGTTTTATATATAAAGTGATTTCATAAATGGTAAACAGAATAATGTTTCGATTAATTTGCTATTACAACAATAGACTAAGAGTCTTAGCAAATTACAAACCAAACAGCGAAAACGAAAGTTTTTGGGCTCCACAGTCAGTTGACCGAATAGCTCGCTTAGACGTCGGCTTTAGGGTCTTTAAAGTTCTCTCAAAGTTTTCTCTCTACTGAGCAGAAAGGTAAAGTTAAGTACGGATGTACTCAGCAAGTGTGGGAAGTATATGACATGTGGCAATTATCAAGGAAGACAATATAGGTTTTAATTGCATAAAAGTACACATTAGAGACACACAATTTTTATTAATCACCTAATTATTAAGTGAAAGATTTCGTACCTATGAATAGTAAAATGAGTAACAGAATTAGGTCACAGTCTCTCACCGTGATTTACCAATCCAACCCAGTACCAATACCATCACTAAATCTCGCTAATCATGTGAGGGTCCATGCGATGCTCATGATCGTGAGCACGGCTGTCAAGACAGTTTTACACTCTGCAGAGGTTGTACAAATTTTCTCACGGGTAGTGATTTCATCTCTTGTTGCTAGGTGATTAAAAGAATCTTCATTATACCTGTGCCGTCGCACTCGCACACTTCCTTTGGTGTGAGGGCCAAGAGATCACTACAAGGCTTTTTTATGACTTCCGCCAGCTTATACGTGCCCACTAAGGTTTCACCCGTCGGGCACTAACCGGAACCCGAGAGGCCCTCTCTTGTGTCGAATGGTTCCCGAGAGTAACTCTCCCTTCCCCACACATCTCACTCCAGGCGAATCCAGACGTAACTCGCTTTCCCCGCTCCACCAGCTGGCACGCACAAAACTGGTTTTCATCACTTACTACGCCAGGCCGCGCCCATTCTTGGCATCGTGGCTGTACGGAGATACATGGGTGGTCGCTCCACGAACCGGTCCTTAGATTTGGAGAGATAACTTACCCAGGAACAATGCCAGTAACCTGCACACAGTCCTACACCAACTATATCACCCCAAATCATCACTATCAAGTTGCTATTAATCATCCATTAATCCTCGTGAAGCATGTATAATGATCCATTTAAACACACCCAACCCGACAGTAGCAATCTAAGCATGTGATCTACCCAACAATAAGTAACTACGGCGACAAGGCATAATATGGAAGACTAGAAATTTCTACTAATAGATACGCAATCAATTTGACACAAGCATGCAAACTACAAGATAGATGTTTTGGAAAGTAGGCGCAAGATGGTCAAGGACACTTGCCTTGCTGCTCTTGGGAGTAAAAGTCGGTGGCCTCGAAATCTTGTTGCTGGAAGTCTTCAACGAACTGCAGTTCCGGGACGAAGTCGCCTAACGCACAAGAATACAAACAATCAAACAAATGCAACAGAACAGAACAATATCAGTATAAAGATGTCATGAATGCATAGGTTATTCTATTACGATCGTTTTGATATATTATTTGCTTCAATCAGAGTTACGGATCAAAAGTTATAGCATTTATAAGGTTCAGGGGCTAATCTGTAATTTTGTCATTTCGACAGGGACTAATTTGTAATTAAAATTAATTATAGGAGCTTTTCTGTAAAAGTGCCATAATTAATTATTAATTAATTAATATAATTAATTATTAAATAAATATTAAATAATTTATTAAATAATTATTTTAATTATTTTCTAGATTATTGATTATATTATTATTGGGAAAAATCCGAAATTAATTAAACTAATATCTAATTAATTTTAATTAAATCGGTATGCTGACGTCATGCTGAGGTCGTGCTGACGCAATAAAAAATCTAATTTATTTTTAATTATAATTCGGGAATTAATCTAGGCCGTTGATTTTAAATCTAACGGATCTGATTATTCAGGTGACGTGGCTCAACGTGGGATGTCGGATCTGGATCGGATGGATGAGTTTCTTTAGCAACGTGGCTCATTGTGGACGCTCGGATTTAGATCGGGTGGTAGGGATTTAAAACGAGGGTGGGGTTAGCGTGAACCGTCCGATTTAAATCGGACGGTCGAGGCTTGGCTCGACCGGCCGACCGGCCGAGCGGCTGGAGGCCGA
>BCLH01001545.1:69747-81967 GCA_001602315.1 Zoysia pacifica | reverse complement strand
AGAACCGAACAGAAGGCCACCACCTTGCAAAGCACGGGCATGAGGCATCCGACGGCGACACGGCCGGTTGCGGCTCCGTCTCCCTTTCCCGGCGCGCTGGGCGATGCACCCAGGCGGCATCACGCCATGTTAGTCGTCGCCGTCACCGGCGCGATCGCGACGCCTCCGCCTCGCGCCGTCGCGGTCGCGGTTGAAACCGATTTGAGTTCGTTCAGTTCGTGCGTGTGGTGGTCGAGGTCCTATCGTTGTCTCGAGTGGTGTCAGTCTGGGTGATGACCGGTTTTCGCGCGGATTTGACCTGCGGATCGTGAGTGCGACTAACGTTTGACGGTGTCGTGGTTAGTCTCGTCGTGCGTTGACCAGACAGTCCGGAGCGCATAATGCTCAAGGTTACTAGTAAAACAAAAGGCAGGAAATTAGGCCTCTCCGGGCTGCAATGACTCCGCACCTGACGATATCAAATTGCATTCAGAGTTCAGTTGCTCCGATCCATTTTTTTCCTTGCTAATAATCAAAACCAAGTACTCGTAGTAGCAGCAGTGAACAACAGAGCAGGAGGACTCGCAGCTGAGCTGAGCTGAGATGCCGCTCCGCTCCACTGATCGAGGGATTAATTTAGGCGACAGACAACGTGTCACCGTGCACGCGCGCGTCCCTTTGGTGGGCGCCGCTAATTACTGTAGGTTCTTCTCGCGGCGATCGATCAGTACTGGCCACCGTTGGTGGCGGCCGGCGGCTTGCCGTCGACGACGACCTCGGTCATGGCGACCTGGTCGGCCTTGCGCTTGCGCGCCTCGATGATCCGCTGCGTCGACTTGTAGTACATCGCGTACAGGACCAGCTGCGCCACCGCGAAGAGCACGCCGAGGCCGTTCGGGATCTGCAGGCAGTAGTAGATGTGATCAGACGACAGAGAGGAAGAAACAGGTTTCAGCACACCGAGAAAAAAAAAACGATCGATCCAGTTCATAAATTCGAAGAGATAGTGTTCTTCAGGATAAGGTGATCGGATAGGTGTGGATCGCAAATCAAGGAGCCCGGTTGGCCGGTTGCCTGATCGGACGGTTAGCTTATCAATGATATGGGATGATGTCTGCAAGCAGGACCAGCCGATCCGGATCCGGAAGAATGCACGGCTGCGCAGCAGGCTTTTCGGTGTTCATCAAGTTGACTGAGCACACCTCGGGAACGTCGACCAGTGGATAGGATTCGGTGCACGGCTTGTGGTACATTCAGGCACACCCATGATTGACGGCAGAGCGAGCGCGGCGACGGGGTCCTGGTGGTGGGGGATGGACCACCATCCGTCGGCGTCGTCTTGACCACTTCGTACTCCCCGTGAGCCAAAACGGCGCTGCATGGACCGTAGGCGGTGAGCCAAAAAAATTTTTAGCCGTAGGCTACTGCCTCGGATGGACGGTGAAACCATCTCAAAGCTGCGTCTGGGATCGACACCGCCCAAGCCGTTCCCTTTCGCCGTCGGCCCACGGATGATCACGCGCCGCCCTCCGCCGTGTCCGCGGACGTCGCTGTCCCCGGCCACGATCACAGACGGCCTCCAGCTATCTCCTCCCTCCGGCCGGATTCGGCGCCGCGACAGCGACGCCTGCCGCCACACGGCTCCACCCACCTATTATTGCGGCCCCGGGCACAGAGCTCGTGAACGAAGGCCACGACGACCAATCCATGAGCTGCGTCCTGGGTCGCATGACGCGGTGGAGGTCAAAACAGGAACGTCACGGGGCTCTGCGAGAGCCAGCCGCGGACACGGTCTGGCCCAGACGACCAGACGGTACAGGACCGAACGCAAACGCGTGCGTGTCGGCCTCGTGCATTTGCACGGTATTTGCAGCAGCAGCCAAGGGCGCCGGGGCCAACTTGCTCTGTCCGTTCCCGGCCCGAGCAAGCCACACTGTCCTGCAACCTGCCACTGGCTGCAAGAGGTAACAGGCCCTCGATCACATGGGCGTCATGGCCATTTGGACGCCATGGCCATTTGGAGCGAGCAAGCACGACGCTGCTGCAGGACCTGAATGAGGGAGAAGGGGTCCCCTGCCCTGCCCCTTGTTCTCTTGCTGGAAAAGGTCTTGGACCGGACCACTGGTAGGCCAACATGTTTTTTAGGTAAATGGAAATTTGGTTCCGGCGAGCCTTGGTAGGTTAACATCTAAACTCAAATGCGTAATAACATAATTTAGAAAAAAAAAACCCAGCAGTTAGAGGTGTGTTGAACGATTGGCTTACGGTGATGTAGAGGTCGAAGCGGATGAGCGCGTAGGCGGTCCAGCAAATGCCGTTGACGAGCGACGCCAGCGACAGGAACAGCGGCATGTACTCCACGCTCTTCGTCTGGATCACCATTTTCTGCTCCGTGGAAATCGAAACATATGAAGGAAGCAATTGTTAATACAGGATTACTAAGTCGCAGTGTCACACTGACACTAAGGAGTAAAGTACAGCACAGCACAAGGTAAGAACAGAGCACATCAGTGCTGGTAAACAGTGTAGATGGAAAAAGGAAGCAGGCATATGCTGCTAGGAGTAGCAATCAAGCAGAGGACAACTACAGAATTGTGCGTGCCTACGTGTGCGGGATCCTTGCTTATTTTATTCGCCAACAAAGTTAATTATGCTCAATGATCATCAGTTAAATACTCCCCTCGTCTTTTCATATAGTACGTATTCTCATTCCGACCAACTGAGGTAACCGGTCTCCTGATGCGGGCAGGCGGCAGCGACCTAGCCCGAAGCTCAACCAGCAATTAAAAAATTAAAATACGCATGCACGTAGCTAGCTACTACTCCTAGCTACGTAGTACATGTCGTACGTAGCTTGGTCACGTACGTACGTACCATGACGGAGAGCGGCGCGGCGTACATGCCGGTACCGAAGAGGACGCAGAGGACGCCGACGACCATGGAGCGCCGCTCGTGCGAGTGCGCGAGGGTGAGCACGAGCGCGGCGACGGCCGCGACGAAGGCGGCCTCGGCGGCGAGCAGGAGCAGCACCCTGCGCCGCGTCGCGCCGGCCGAGCAGAGCAGGAACAGCGCGATGTACGCCAGCTCGATCGCCGTGCCGGTGCCGTTGATGGTGATCACCAGCATGCTGTGAGGGTGGACCGCCGGCAGGCCGTACAGCACCCACATCAGGCAGTTGAGCAGCGTCGCCACGTACGGGATCGGGGAGTACTGCTCCACCGTGCCCTTCTTCCAGATGCGCCAGAACGTAGGCCTGCGTGTTATTTTTTTTTCAGATGAATTAGTTTTTGCATTCTCTTTCTTTGCTCAATCGTTCCGATCGTTTCTCTGATTTATTTTGTTGAACACTAAGTCAAAGTTTTAACGACGGAAAGGGATTCTTACACAGGGGAGAGGAAGAGCACAAGGGCGGTCCCATTGCCTGCAAAACATAAACTCAAATCGAAACATATCAATAGAGATTGGAGCAAAATAGCAGTAAATAAGCATGACGACGAGAAGGGAAACAAAGCCTTGCATTGGCACGAAGCAAAATTTAACAAAGCTTGTGACGACGACACGCATGTGGTGGATGGTGTAAAGCCTTTCGTAGCTAGGAAAACCAGCTTGGATGGGGCGACGGAAGAGGAAAGGGGTTGCACGAAAACAGACCATCACCCCACATGCATGAGGCATCCATCGTCTACCCCAGGCCACTGTTAGTTTCTGATGATGCGTGTACGCGTATCATGTGGTATGCATATGCAGCGGCGGCGGCGGCGACTCACCGATGACGCCGATGACCGTGCGGATGGTGTCGGCCGAAACCATGGTCGCGAGCTTGCTTGCTTGCTAGCCGGTTGAACACTTGAACTGGAGGAGCCTTCGCTGGGATGAGCTCAGGAGAGAGAGAGAGAGAGGAGGGAGAGTCTATACGAAGAGGATGAGATTGTGATGGCTCGAACAGGGGGAGGAGTGCGAGAGGAGGAAGAAACGAATGAGCTAAACTCCTCCCTCTGCCTCTCTCTCTCTGGGTTACTGTATGAGTGAGGAGTGAATGTGGTGGTCTCAACAAAACACCAAACAGGGGCTTAAATAGAGGAGCTGGACCAAGCACCAGCCGTGCCGGGTGGCCGGACCCCATCTATCTCTATGCGCTCTAGCGTGACTTTCTTGGTGCCGTTCTCCCTCTGTCTCCCTCTAACCACCCGGACTAACCAGCCCAGCAGCAGGCAGGGCGGGGTCCGATCTGATCGAGCACATCTTTCTGCTATTATCTTTATATATTAAAGCGCAAGTATTTTCTCACTACTCGTTGCGTTACGTCATCTTAAAAAATATTAATCGTCGAATTAAAATCTAACGGTAGATATTAAAAACAAGAAAAAAAAAATCTTTTTTCCGGTCAACATAGAAGCGTGCTTCTACTCGGCGGGAGCAGGTACGAACGGCCGTGTCATCGTTTTTTTCAGATCCACACGCTGTCCTGTCACAGTCCTTTGCATGAGTCACCCTAAAAAATATTAAACATCGGATTAAAATCTAACGGTAGATATTAAGAATGAGAGAAAAATACTTTCTCCGATTAACATAAGAGTGTGCTTTTACTCGACGAAAACAGACATAAACGACCGTACCGTCGTCTTAGCTTTTTCAGGTTCATACACTGTCATACACTGTCATGTTACAGTCTTTTGTATGCATAGTAAAATAATAAAAAAAACTTTATATATTAAAGCCTCAAGCATTCTCTCAGCCCTCGTTGCACCATGTTATCTTAAAAAATATTAACCATTGAATTAAAATCTAACTGTATATATTAAAAAGAAGAATTTTTTTTCTCTGATCAACGTAGGAGCGTGCTTCTATTCGACGAGAGCAGGCATGAATGGTCATGCCATCGCCCTAACTTTTTCAGGTTCACACGCTATCTTGTCACAGTCTATAGTGAAATAATAAAAAAATTATATATTAAAGTCTGTGGATTCTTTTTAAATATCTGAAGTCACATCATCAATAAATTCTAAATCGTCAGATCAATTCTCTGGTGCACAAAAAGTTAGATATACCTCAGTAGCTCTTGTTTTTAGACCCTTCATAAAACTAAAAATAAAGTACAACTCCGTCTTTCTACCAATCTTGAATAGTTTTTAGACTCAAAAATTCTGGATAGTTTTGTATTTAGATCTTTAACAAAACATAAAATATATATCTGATCTTTTTACCATCTAAAATTTTATATATAGATCCTTCATAGATAATTCTTTTACAAATATATACTATAATTAAAAACCTTTATAAATTAAAAATAATTTTGAATTTATTAAGTTACAAAATTAGAAATAATTTGTTTTAAAAAAACTTTTTAAAAAGTGTACCGATACTAGTTTTTATTAAATATTTTATAGATAACAAGTGTCACACTTATACTTTGAAGACTATGTTGATAACTTTTTTTTGAAACCGAAGTATATATTTATGAAACTTTGTCATCTATGTCAAAGGCAACTATACTTCTATTTGTTAAATAATAAATTTAAATTATACTGCTTCAACTAAGAGTGCACAACAAAAACATACACGAAAAGCGCGGCAATTGCCGCGCAGATACAATAAGTAACCACTTTGGGATCAGCATCTTTTGCTAGTGGCTTTCCATAACTTGTTTCCCAAACTTTCTAAATATTTCAAATGCGTTTATTTTCAAAACTAAAAGATTCTTAACTGTCGCATGCATCGTTTTACATAATTTATTAATTTCTTTTCAATTTAAATATTATTATAATTATTAATTATTTTAATGATTTTATCTTTTAAAAGGTAAACTATTTATTTTTTAGATCTGTGTAAATAGATAGCTCACATTCATTTGACTCTATAAGTAGAATTTGCCTCTCTTATTATGGACTACTACTCATGTGCTTCGGGTTTACAGGAGAGGTGGATGAATCAACATATACCCGTCCCTTTCCTGTCGCTTTTAGCTAGCAACAGAATTCAGAGAGAGATTTTGGTTGCATCAGATGAGTTCAGATCTAGCTGATCAATTAACCCGGGTTGATACTTTTCTCCGCAACAAAACACGGTGGCGGTGAGCAAAGATGCTCACAACAGTCCGGTGCCAGTAGCTAGGTTAACCTTGTCACGCAGAGAAGCTACTTCTACAGTACTACGCACAACAATGAGGTGCTTCATCTTTTCGCGATGAGTGACCGATCGATCGATGCTCCATCTCCGAGAGAGAGAGAGAGAGAGAGAGAGAGAGAGAGAGAAGTATCCGGTCAACTGCAGGGGCACATATTCCAAAGTAAGAACACATACGGCACCACCTCGATCGCAAAGTACCGTAAAGAATATTGGCTCCATCCATCGATCGATCGATCGTCCATTGTCAACCCTAGCTACGTACTATACGCGTAGTAGCAGGAAGTACGCAGCCCTCGATTCATACTTAGTAGTAGAGTAGCTGCTAGCTCCCGTGGCAGCACTATATGGAGTACTTATCATGTGTCATACATATCCTTCTTTCTTGGGCGGCTACCACTGACCGATCGTCATCGATCGACCTCTCGTCCAGCCGTCGGCCATTGACCGGCGCCGTGCAAACCGCGTACACACTACTCGTATTGCATCACCTGACGAACACGGCAACGCACATTCCCAGTATGTATGGAATACTTGCCGGACCCGGCCAGCGTAGAGCGGCGAGGGCCGCCTGCAAACGGAAAGGAGTGGCACGGGATTCAACGACGGCGAGAAGGCTGTTCCTGCTCTTTCTTCTTTGCGTGGCTGGCTAGCTATCGGAAGAAGGAACGAAAGGAGGGTTCGGCGCGACCCGATCCGTCCGTCCGTCGATCGAGACTCGTCTGCTCGGCGCTGGCAAGCAGTCTGTGATAGGTTAGTACGTACGTAACATGATTAGCACATGCCTGATTGATGCCTGCCTTCTAGAAGCGATCGAAGAGAGGCAGAGCCGGGCGGGCGGCACCTGGTGGCGAGTGCGCACGCGCGGCGGCAACAAGAGGCGTCGATCGATCAAGGACCTCATGATCGTGTCTGCGCGCCCATGCGTGTGCATGCACGTACCATCTGCTCTCTCCTTCGTCTCGATCGTGTCCAATCAAGCACAGTAGCACTACAACCCTGAGTTCGATCCTAACGTACGGATCGACAAATGGACGGTGCATATGTAGTGAAGGAGTGGCTCGTCAAGATCGAAAATGATGAGGATACCCCGCTGGTCATCGAAGAGGAAGAAAGACACACAAGACAAAAGGAAGGATGCCCCACGGACGCGTGCAGATTCCTGGTGAGCCAGACCGGCGACGCGCGAGCCCGCGGCCGCGCTCATTATCATCGCCATGAGCAGCTAGTGCAGTGATCGACGACGCACAGATCGATCGATCGATCGATTGCGCAAGCACAAGCGACGGGAGCATAAACATCTGCGTATGCATCCATCGACGCGTTGTGTGTCGCTGATCGGGATCAAATAAAGATTTAGATGTTTCGGTGGAAATCTTAATTTACCTTTTTCAGAGGTAAAGAACCGCATGGAATCATCGATATAGTAAATTAGATTTATTTAACTTGATCATTTCCCATTTATTCAAAAGCCGTTCTAGGTTCTGCAGTTGCTTAAAAATATGATCATACGAAACGTCAATGTCCATGGCCATTCGGATCACGACACCAATTAAGATGCATGCGTGCTGAAATGGACATCAAATCCCCTACCGCAGCCAGACGAATCTCAGCGTGCCACGCTTTATTAGCTCGAGTGCAGGAAGCCAGTGGGATGTCAAGCACCCATGCAATGAGGACGAACCGACGAACAGTAGTCACTGGGACATAACAGATGGACTACAGGCAGACGCCATATGGAGGACTCTCGGGAGCACCAGCAGACGGCTGCTTCTGACCTAACCAAAAGATACTTTATTTTGAAGGAAGCATAGATATTTAAATCATCGGCACGGGCAACTTGGATCGATTCGATATTTGGATGAGATTTCCGGTCCTTGATCAGGAGGGCGACATGACGCTAGTCCCTCAAGTTTTGTGGTGTTTCTTTTCGTCTTTCTGAGATGCGCCAGTTGTGTGCCTCCTTTCCATCAAGATCGATCTTGTGGGACTCGTGACTCTTGAGATACGCATGCACGAGTAATCGTGGGCTGCACAATTAGCTCGATCGATCACCAGAGGGGAATGCATGCAGTTTCAAGGAAATGGTAGAAACTTGAGATCGAAAAGCCAACAACACTAGCTAGTTCTAACATTTGGAAACGAAGGGAGGATGGGCATGTGCGTGTATGGATCACCACATGGCCCTATTCCGTCGCCGGATCATTCTGCCTTGCCTACTCCGTCGTTGGGTTGTTCATTAGCAGCTTGTCAAGGCGAGCACGCGCGCGTGCGACAGAGAACAAAGGACGGCCGGCAGTGTCCTGTCCGGCCGCTATCTCTCCGCGCATCATGCGGTAGGAGACCGGTCCCCAATATGCCTAGCGCACCAAGCCCTTTCATCGCCGACGGCGACGCTGCTCTTTCATCTTCCTCCTTTCCTCCGTCCACGGATGCAACCGGCCCGCCACCTGCAGGCTACAGTTGCCTTGCACATCCAGTCCTTGTGGTGCACGTACTAGCTGTTGCCGGAATATAAAGCGCCGGCCGGACCTCCCATGGCCTGGCCAGAAACCAGGCGGAGTTATAAGATTCAACAACGCTGAAGATAACAGGGTGACATCATTTTCCGCGGCTCGCGATCGAGTGCCTTGAAATTAGACAGCAGTTTCCTTCATAGCAGCATCGTCAGATTTGGAGCAAGAGTGATAAACTGTGATCCTGAAACACTGCTCAGCTTCCACGCATGCATGAATCAGGTGCTAAAAACACGCACGTGCACCTGATTTTCGTCAATGCAGCGTAGCCCCTCCCATGAACATGACCACAAAAAAATGTCAACTTAATTAATGGTTACGAGAATAAACCTGAGATCACCACATCCTCAAGCTTACTCTCTCCGTTCTTATGTCGCCGTTGACTTCAATCATCAACTTTGATCACTCGTTTTATTTAAAAAATTTATTCAAATGTGTAAAATTTAAAATTGTGATTCAAATAACTCTAATGATGAATTAAATTATAACAAAATTTATGATATTTATTGAAATTTTTTGAATAAAACGAGTGATCAAAGTTAATGTTTGAAGTAAACCGCACATCAATTTAAGAACGGAGGGAGTATGATCCTTGCCTTTAATTATCTAGTGGTCACGCACACACAAAGCTTGAGAATAATGCCAAGTTATTACTAGTGTGGTAGATGATGACTTGTTTGACTTGACAGTACATAGGCGGATTCGATGGATTCACGCGGTGCCGATATACAATGCTCATTGCAAACCAGCAGATGGACCGACTGCATCAGCGTAGATAATTTTAAATTTTTTTGGTACTAAAGATGATGTATCGGAACTCTTAGATATCCATCAAAGTCTAAAAGGTACATTTTGTTTTTTTTGGACAAGGTAGGCAGCTAGCACATCCCTAGCACAAGGTAATATATTTTCATATAATTTTCAAATTTGGTTGATGTATATTTTTGCATTCACAAAAGAGAAAAGAGTATATTGTTCCACGTTGGAATACTGAAAACGCCGAGAGGGGAGCCGGGCACGATCCAAATTTCCAGGCCCAAACGTGTGGAGCGAGCCCGGCCCAACCCAAACCAACCATCCCGTAATTTTTTTTGGCGCACTCGGCCTCAGCGCGGATTTACAGATATAATACTTGAAAAAAGAAAATATCAGAAATATAATATTACTGATTGGAATGTTGAATGTGCGAAAAGTAAGTTCTCGAATGTTGGATGTACGAAGCAAGCAAAATCACACGCTGAATATACGAAAATGGTAAAGTCGAATGCCGAATATACGATATCTGTCATCGGACAGAGTTCTCGCACGTTCAACGTACGACTTCAGAGTTGTCGTATCTTCTCAGTAGGCGACTTCTCCTGGTTTTATTTTTTTAATCATTAATCTTTGAAAATTTAAAAAAGTTCTCTTAGGTTTTTAAAGTTTTTTAAAATTGTTCCGTGGAGCTCTTCGTGTAGATGCTCTTTGAGTTATTTCTATAAAGTTTTTTAAAATTATTTTGTTCTTCTTTAAAGATTAATCTTTGAAAATTATAAAAATGTTTTGTCAAATTTTTAAAGTTTCTCAAAGTTATTCATTTAGGTTAGTCTCCTGTGATGCCCATTCGAGTTATTCCCCAAGTTCCTAAGTTGTTCTATTCTTTTTAAACGGTTTTGAACAGTTAATCTTTGATAATTTAAGAAAATGCCCTCAAGTTTTCAAAGTTTTTCAAATTTATTCTGTTAAATTTATCTCATCCAGCTTTTCGTGTAGATGTCTTTCAAGTTATTTTTAAAGTTTTTTAAGTTGTTCTATTAGTTTAGTCTCATAATTTAAATTTAAATTTAATTATATCTTATTATGATATTTTAATATTAACACAACACATCAAGTGTATATTAGGAGAGCTCGCTGAGATGGACAACTTCACGGCCCTGTTTAGAATGGAGGAAATTTTGTTGTTCCTGTATTTTTTCCTATAAAATTGAATCAATTCTGTAAAATTTCTTTAAAATTCCCGTATTTCATATGGAGTATGAGAAACTTTAAAAATAATTCGAAGAACATTTACACGAAGAGCTCGATAAGACGAGCCTTACGGAACAACTTTGATAAACTTTAGAAACTTGAGCGGATCTTTTTAATTCTCAGATTAACCATTCAAAAAGAATAGAACAGTTTTAGAAAACTTAAAAAATAACTCAAAAGACACATATACGAAGAGCGCGATGAGACGAACGTAACAGAATAATTTTGAAAAACTTTGAAAATTTGAGTGAACTTTTTTGAATTTCTAAAAATTAATCCTTCAAGAAAAAAGAATAATTTTAAAAAACTTAAAGAATAACTCAAACAGCACTTACATGAAAAGATGGATGAGACAAATCTAACGAAATAACTAAAGTTTTAATCTAACAAAATAATAAAAAAATCAAATGTCAGTACTACATTCGTTTTAAAATATAAGTATTTCTAGATTTGAATAAAGCCAAAGTATTTTAAATTTTATTAATAATATTTAGAAAATTACATACTTTCTAATATAAAAATATATTTTTATAAAATTTAAAATACTTTGACTTTATTCAAATATAGAAATATTTATATTTTAGAACGGAATTACCAGAACAGCTATATAACATTTACCTTTAATTTTACCAACCGCAACAATTCTGCTGCCTAAAAAAAAAAAAAACTAACAACCTGCTGCCTCAAACTAATCCCCCTGTGAGGAGACAAGACCACAATCTAACCCATCCGAAATATCTGCCCGCCGCCACCTCCGACGCAGCAAGCCTTCCGGTATCTGGCGCGCGGAGGCGATTGCCGGTGGGAAGGGCCCGGTGATTCGAATTTCTGCGCCTTCGCCGTCAGGAGCGCCTGCGCATCGACCGTGCTCCGTCTCGGCGTCGCGCGCGCGAAGGTCGTGGGGAACACCTGCGTTGGCTGGAAGGGCCAGGTAGGTCCCAGGCTAGTCGCGCGCCTTCGCCGTTGGGAACGCCTGCGCGTCGCCCAGGCAACGGGATATTTATACGGGAAACTGATTTTTTTTTAAATTGTGAGATCACGGAATGGACATATTTGAACATTTTTCCCCTCCTTATGTTTGTCTTATATTTCCTTTATATGAGAATATATGGGAATGAACAGTTTGGCACATTGATTGGAACGTTTGCTGAGACCATGCCTTTTTGCATCATCTTTTTGCAAGTTTATAGTGTGATTGGAAATTTATTAATATATAGTTGCATTAGTTACACAATAGCAATGTATGTTTAGGTTATAAGCAACATTGTTAGAAATCTATCTAAAGCTATATGAGCATTGTAAATTATTAATTTTCCCAGAATAATGACTCATTTTTTCTTTTTTATGGGTTAGTTATTTTTTGTGACAGACCGCTGCTAACTAGGTTGTTGTACTTCTTTTGGTCTAGAATGGATAAAATGTATTTTGAACTTGTTTTATGGATGGAATGCAACCAAACTTAATATATATGTGTTGCTGTATGCTGAACCAAACTTGGATCTTCTATTTTTATTTATGGATGTGCTTTGAATGATATTATGGATCAATTATATTACTTGCTATATGTGTTGCTGTATGCTGAAACATACTTGGAT